>JZSA01001275.1:0-105533 GCA_000956155.1 Cotesia vestalis
AATTTTTTTTTTTTTTTTTTTTTTTTTTTTTTTTCGATTCTTTATAAAGCCATATTTTATCTTAGTTCATTTACTTATTGGCCATCAATTTTTAGTAACACCCTACACGGCACAAGTTCGAAAATTTACTATCACGACACACTGTTAATAGCATTCTTATTTATAATTTTTGTTTTTATCAATTTTTATTTTTTAAATTTATTTATACGTATTCTATTTTACATTTACTGTTACATATTACATATATTTATAAATATATGTAAGTAACATGAGACATTAATTTTCCGAAAGAAAATGCATTACCGACTTATAGTTTCACCCGGTCAATGATCACATACATTACGTTAGTACACGCTAATTCACGATAAGCAACCAATATTAAATGATCACGAGCATTGTATTTTTTTTATCAACAGTATTTATACGAAAGAACAGCGTGTTACAGCGTCAAATAATTCGTATTCAATTATTAATTATTTAGTTACTCGATAACTTAAAATTACATTATTCAAAATAGTTGAAAATTACTTATTGAGAAATAAGGAAGACAGATTTGATTGATAACAATCCATTTGGCAATAAAATAATCCCTCAACTTCCGTCCAAGCGGATACAATCCAACAATACCTTAACATTTCCAGCAATTGATACACTTTCTTTTTTTCAACAAATATATGATACTATATACATATACTGTTCATTATTTTATGCCTGAATTTTTCTCCTAATATACTTTCAGGATAGTTAGACCAAATCTGCTTCTTTTCAGTACACACCTTATTATCATTTTTTTTCTCATTGGAATTTTTTATTTTTACTCTTATTTTTTTTTTTTTTTTTTTTTTTACTTTTTCGTATTTTTACAACTTAAAACAGCGAAGAATAAATTTATTCGTATATTTTATATTGTATAACTTCTCCCCAAAAACCCTTTTCACTCCTCATTTAATTATTTGAGACTATTCTAAATACTTTGCATTATGACAAAACCAAAAAAATAAAATATAACAAAACTAACCCGACAGTATTAATAGTAATAAAAAAAATAGTATTTATGAATGTACGAAATTTAATGCATTTCTGCCGCGGTTAACAACCGTACTCTCAGTAGTATTTTAAATGATATTTATAATTTTACTCAAATTTATAGAATACTAAGTTATTTATACTTGATCGTAATGTCAAAGTGATTCTGTTAATCGCATTTAATATACATTACTCATTACTATATCGAAGTACGGTTGAAAATTTATTCATTTACTCTCAATCATTTTCTTAATCTTGTTTGGTTCTTATGGTACCGCACATACAGTAAAAATCTTAAACTAAGTAAATACTTATAAAGTATCGCGTTGTTTATGTATAATTGTAATTTTAATCCCATTATAGTGATTCGTTATCATTCTAGTGGGTTCAGGGGAGATATATATAAATATTTATATAATGAAGCACTTTTACGCAGTACCAGTAACAAGTCGATTCTGAGATTGACTTGTACTTTGATTATTGATAGGACCATTTTGTCCGCCGTTACTGTTACTACCTTGATTTTGCCCTCGTTTATTGCGATTAGTATGATTGTTACCGCGGTTTCCTCGATAATTGCCACGGTATCCACCTGATCCAGGGTTCATACCTCCCATGTGACCACCAGCTCCGTTATTGTTACTACGATATGCTCCACCCATTCCACGATTATAGTAGCCTCGACCGCGATAGCCACCACGTCTTGTTGATGATACTCCAAATGTTTCTGTATTCAACTTACGCTCGGTTCGCCAATCCGTACGTTGAGATTTTCTGTCAAAAAAAAAAAAAAAATTTTCTTATGAAAAAATTAATCTGAGTTTCTCATTGTACCTTCTGTGTTTAGTTCCTCGATAACTCGTTATTAACAATTAACAATTTAATTAAATATTCAAATACAAAAAAAAAAAAATTTATAGATGAAAAAAACAATTAAATTTTACTTATAAATAATTAAAATCTGATAATCAATATTTTAGCTGCACTAAAATTTTTTTACATATCGAAACAATAAAAGATTCAGTAGTTGAATAAAAATTACTCAAGTTTACATTTTGTTTCGAGTTATTTATAGCCGTTATCATTTGTTAGCATTTGTATGAAATGCGGTAAATAAATTCAAGTTTTAACTATAAATTTATTTAATTTATAAAAGAATAAGAAAAATACTAACCCTTTACTTCTCTCCACGGCTTCACAGCTAATGTTATCAAAGAACGACTTAGCTTTATCATAGTGAACAACATCAGTTTCCTCTTCAGGTTCTCCTTCACCGGCTCCAGTCTCATTTCCACTGTCATCTTTTTTCTCATTCTCTGTACCAGCATCAATTTTTGTTTTGGCTAACCGGGATCTAATCAATAAATTAATTTATGCTTAATAAAAATTTGTTTAAAAAAAAAAAATAATAAATAAATGAATAAATAAAAATTGTAAGTATGTTGCGTAAGCCAAACGTCAGTGATTAAACGATGGTTTTAATAAACATACTTATTTTATTTCGCATGATATCCACATTCATCGTTTCACTTAAACATTGAAACAAATCCGGCACAAATCATGCGTTATCTTTAATGATGATTTGTGATAAGTAATAAATAGTAATGCAAATAAAAGCTTACCTAAGTTCTTCGAATTGGGTATTGGCTTGCTCAAAGTCGTAGTCATTGTCGAATTTCAAAGTATTCTTGGGTTTACTGCCAGTGTTGCCCTGTTGATTTTGAGGAAAAGCACCGCCACGGCCTCCTCGTCCACGGCCACGAGAAACATTACCACGTGGAACCCAGCCACCGCGATTGCCTGTGCGTCCACTAGGAGGTCCGTGGGCACCTTGAGGTCCATGAGATCCTTGAGACCCTCGAGAATGTCTCTGATTGTGCATCTGATTGTCGTGAGTACTTCCGTCACGTTTTCCATCACTGTAATGGGACATTCCACTGCCACTTCGACGGCTTTGCCTAAATTAAAATTCAGAAATTTTAAACCAAAATGCTTAAGAAATATATTTAAATAAAACTAAACTTTCGTAATTAATTTCAGTCTTACGTATCACGATGTTGAGATTGTACGTTTCGGTTGTTCGGTTTCTCAATAGCTTTTCCACTGCCTTGTTTTTGCTGATGTCCTACCTGAGTCCCTTGATCGATTGTTGGACTCTTTCTGTTCAAAAGCGAAGATGTTGGAGTCGTTGATCGTGACCCACTAATCAGATCCATAACACCTAAAATATTATGATCATAAAATAGTTAATATCTTAGTTAACATTAAAGATGTTAAAGTCGATAAATATAGAAAAAAAAAAAATAATCATAATTATTATTTGTAATGACAATTTGAAAAGTTTCAACTGTTGTTGCTATTTGGTTTGTAACACGACAGTGCACTTCTGATTTCAAAAATTGAAATTTTTTTTGTTTTGTAGTAGAAATATGTTAAATTATAAAACATAAGACAGAAAACTAAATAATAATAATTCAAGATATATATATAAAGAAAAAAATGGTTTCAAAGCAAAGAATTTGAAAAAGCATATAGTGAAATATTTAAATATTCAGTTGAAAAGAATTTTAACTTATATTCTCATGCATCAGATTTTAATATAGTACTAGCAAGAACGTTTAATTATTTACGACATTTAACTACACCAATTTTATAAATAATGGCAATGGAAGTGTATAATGTCATAAAAGATGATAATTGACAGTGTAAAAAAAAAATAAATATTAAAGTATACTCCTGGTAGACTTTAATTTAAATAATTATTACAGATAAAAATTTGTATGCAAAATAATGTTTAAAAATTAAGTTAATAAAGAAAAAGCAATAGGCATATTAAAGCAAATTATTAGAGTTAAAAAAAAACCTTGTTTGCACCATGCTAATAGAAAGCAAATAAAAAGTGCTCGAAATGCGGCTAATAAGCAGCAAATGAAGACATGCGTCATTGGCAGACGAGAGTGTTCATAGCAAAAACAGTTTACCATCTTCAAGAGATTGATCTTTTGTCAACGGCTTGACGTTGGCCGTCGGCAGTGTATTGGGGATATTGATGACGTTGGAATCGACAGGTCCTGAGGTCAACTCACTTGAAGGTTTATTCATGTTTCCTCGAGGATCTCTGACTGGAGGCATTGTCATCACTGGACCCATAGCTCCCATTGTCATACCGTACGGTGGTCCGTATTGGCCAGCCATTGGAGGCATCTGGCCCATCATTGGATGTCCATAACCAGGCTGAGGTTGATAGGACTGCTGGTTCATCGTAGGTTGAACGGTCATCTATAAAATAAGTGGCAAATAAAAATTTTTATTCATTTTTGGATTAACTTCTTACTCCAATTCTATTAACTACTATTTACCTGAACGATCGCTGGGTCGTTGGGAATAGTGTTGACATTATTGACAACTCGGATGTCTTTAATGTCAGATCCTCTGAAGAGAATATACTCATAAATTTGATTTTGAGGAGCAACCGGAAATTGCGTATCCCGATCTTCCGTCCCAAAAGATCGCACTGTAATGTTAAAAATACAGGTTTAATTTAATGTGTTAAGTAATTTTTATTCAAAAATAAGAATTTAAGAATAGCAAGAATTACAGATTAAAATTGATGAGTCATCCAAAGATTTTAACTAAGTTCATCAATGAACAGGTATTATGAAAAATTTTTTTTTGTTAAGAAGGGAAAGAATGTAAACAACAAATATTAATTCGTTTACGTTAGCTAACTGTTGCTAGAGCGCGATGATAACATACACTACCGACAAAAAAAAACTCATTTTAACGTGAAATTCCGGGACATTGATAATTTTATTTCTTCATTCTTTCGAACCTTCTAGATATAAAATTTTTTTTTAATTATTTGTATAAATAAATTTTTTTTAATAATTTATCAAATTATTGTGTTGTTTAAAAATACTTGTAAATGTGTAAAATATGATTTTTTTTTGTTTATAAAATAAAAAAAAATAAAACTTACAATTGCTGAAAATTTGAAATAATAAAAATTAGCTAAAAAAAAAAAATAATATGATAGCAGCGGTAAATTGAGATAATAATTTTTTTCATAGCAGTTAAATCTGGTTATTTGTTGGAATCATTAATGAACGGTATAATACATTAATTGAGAATAAAAAATCAATAGAAAAAAAAATAATGACCATGAACTTGATTTTGATAAAATAATAAATAAGATCGCTGAAATAAAAATAAAAATGTGTAATCAGTTATGAATAAAGCGAGCGAGAAAAATGGAACAATGATGCTTACAATTTGTACTCCATCTTGAAAAGATACTATGTTACAAAAAAACTCACCGTTTGCGAGAGCGATTGTGCATTCTTTAGGATCTACGGTAAAAAGTCTTCCTTCGTAACGAATATCAGCTTTTGATATTAAGCTGATCTTAGAACCAAGCTCCGGCATTCCAGCACTCATCTTGACGAATTATTATTTATTCTTCGATTGTTAAATTAGTACGTATCGTTGTTGAACTCGCGATACCATTTGACCAAGTGAACAAGCCGACAGCAATGGCCAATATGCTTTGCTGCTAAAGCTAAATGCACTGTACTGTAACTGTGAGTTCTGTGTCCGCCTGTGTCGTTGTTATCAATCATGCCAACACTTGAGAGTTGTCAGAAAGGCGCTTGCTCCAAGCGATTCAAAATACCTGCACATTTTTTATTTAAATAATAATATCAATCTAATTATTTTCATCATCATTCAATTTTGTGAAAAAAAATTATTTATTTTATTTAAAAAAACTTTTACCATTATTTTTATTTTACTAATTGATATTGATGAACAAAATAATATTTACTCACATTTTTTTCAAAGTAAAGTTGGTGATCGTGATTAGTCAATTGATAATTTATTAGATTAAATAATTGACGTAGTAAATTTAAATGAAATAAGTTAAAAAATTTTTTCAAGATTTTTAAAAATTATTCTGAATGATTTTTATTGTTTTTTAATTGAACTGATTTCACCGATAAAAATTTTTAATTTGACTTGCGTTCTTTTCACACTTGCACCTCTGGCCAACATGGCGGCATCGCTTGGACGTATTTGTCGATCTGGATTTTTAAAATCTAACAATGGAAGTCTATTTAACCAGGTAAATTTTTTTAGAGTGTAAATAATTCATAAAAATAATCTTAATTATTAACTTAATTTTTTCCCTTAACATCATTGTCAAAAAAAAAGTTATTAACTGTAGGAATAGTTTTGACCCTATCATTAGGACTAACATGTCTCGTGGGTATTATGACATCGTTTTATAGATTATTTTAAACCTTAATGGTATTTTTTGATTGGCCTAATTCTTTATTATTACTTGATATGGCTATAAACATTAACAAATGAATTTTGATAATTATTTCATCATTGTTATGTAATAGTTATTCGTAGTAAAAACAGAGATCTGCCATCATTATTTTGTACTGGCCCTAGGATTACACCACTACATGTCATGTTAAAATTTGTACCATATATTTATACATTTTTAACTTAAGATTTTATGAATAATATCATAATACTGAAATTAGCAGTCAGCTGTTAATTAAAAAATTTTTTTTAATAAATCTATTGCAATAAAAAAATGCTTCTAAAAATTTTCACTTGTAATTTTTATTAATTTTTACATGTGAAACTTTTTAATTAAATTTTTTTTATAATAATTAAATTGCTATAAAATTTAAAAAAAAATTTTATTATGGAGTGAGAAATTAACACAAGACTTTAATTTTACAGGCTAGTCAATTCTCGACAGTTAAAGACTGGTCCAGAGGTCGGAAGGCGGTAAGTAATTAAAAAATTTAAAAAAAAAAAATAAAAAATCCTTTCAATAAATTTTTTCACTAATATTCTTCATATATTTTTGTGCTGCAGATGGTCTCATGTTTGGGTGTAGCCGTTGGAGGTGTTGGAGCATTAATTTATTCATTAGAGCAGTCAGTTAAAGCATTTGAAATGATTGCTCATCCTCCACACTACCCCTGGAGTTGGGAAGGTTTTGTAAATTCCCTCGATCATGCAAGGTAATTTTTCATTATTTACCAAATTCAATCAAATGGTCAAATAATTATTTTATTTTAATCTAAAATGCATTAATAATTTTTCAGTATGAGGCGAGGATGGGAAGTTTACAAAAATGTTTGCTCAGCTTGTCATAGTTTGAAATTCGTCGCTTTCCGTCATCTTATTAATGTAACGCATACAGAAGAAGAAGTTAAAGCTATAGCTGAAGAATATCAGGTGCGTTATTAATATAATTTATTTTCATGAATTGATTGATTAAAATAATGTCTGAAATAATTTATTCAATTTAATAGGTAAAAGATGGTCCTAATGACAAAGGAGAGTATTTCATGCGGCCAGGAAAGCCATCAGATTATATTCCTAATCCTTATCCAAATGAAGAAGCAGCTCGTGCTGCTAACAACGGAGCCTATCCACCAGATCTTTCGTACATTATTAACGGAAGACATAATGGAGAGGTAAATTTATCACTATTTAATTTTATTAAAAAAAATTAATATAATTTTTATTTTTATTTTATAATTTTTGGATAAAAGTCTTTTACTAAATCAATTCATTTTTTTCCCGATATATATTGTTCAATAATGCCATATTTTTTTTTTTTTCATTCTAGAATTACGTCTTTTCATTGTTGACTGGATTCTGTGATCCGCCTGCCGGAATGCCACTTCGAGAAGGTCAATACTTTAATCCCTACTTCCCTGGAGGTGCTATTGGTATGGCTCCGGTAAGAAAATTCTCATTTATTACTTTTTCTTTTCTTTCCATTATAAATAATTTATTAAATAAAAATTATCATTTACTTTTTGCAACTTAGCCCATCTATGATGAAGTAATTGAATTCGAAGATGGAACTCCAGCAACAACATCTCAAATTGCTAAAGATATAACCACTTTCCTTATGTGGACATCAAATCCTGAGCACGATGAACGAAAATATTTGTCTATAAAGGTAATTAAATTAAATTAAAACCAAAACTTTACATTTATAATTTTAACATGTAATAACAAACTTAAATTTAAATTAATTTTACTTACAGACTCTTGCAGTTGGTATAGTACTGATAGTTGGATGTTACTGGATGAAGAGACACAAGTGGACAACTGTCAAATCTACTAAATTAGCATTCATCCCTAAAAACAAACCGCAGTAGTAAAAAATCACATAAACAAATAACTAAATAAATAAAATATTAACTCAATTTAAAACAACTTAGCTCGAAAAATAACTTACTTATTATATGAACGGTTTAGCAATCGATAACGCCATCAATATTTATTGGTTTAATTTAATGAATACGTAGTTTTGATAATTTAAGCTGATTCAAAAACGTAAAAGTTTTAAGGATGGTATTATCTAATTAAAATTATGCTTGAAGTTATTAAGAGTATGGTATTAATATGCCACTGGTGACATAATTTAACTCTCAATAACTCAGCTGTCAATTCACACCGTATGATTGAATTCGTACAATGTACATAGATGCCAACAGTGACATCATCATCTTTAATAAATCGTTGAAAAAAAAAAAGCCATCAGATTATATTCCTAATCCTTATCCAAATGAAGAAGCAGCTCGTGCTGCTAACAACGGAGCCTATCCACCAGATCTTTCGTACATTATTAACGGAAGACATAATGGAGAGGTAAATTTATCACTATTTAATTTTATTAAAAAAAATTAATATAATTTTTATTTTTATTTTATAATTTTTGGATAAAAGTCTTTTACTAAATCAATTCATTTTTTTCCCGATATATATTGTTCAATAATGCCATATTTTTTTTTTTTTCATTCTAGAATTACGTCTTTTCATTGTTGACTGGATTCTGTGATCCGCCTGCCGGAATGCCACTTCGAGAAGGTCAATACTTTAATCCCTACTTCCCTGGAGGTGCTATTGGTATGGCTCCGGTAAGAAAATTCTCATTTATTACTTTTTCTTTTCTTTCCATTATAAATAATTTATTAAATAAAAATTATCATTTACTTTTTGCAACTTAGCCCATCTATGATGAAGTAATTGAATTCGAAGATGGAACTCCAGCAACAACATCTCAAATTGCTAAAGATATAACCACTTTCCTTATGTGGACATCAAATCCTGAGCACGATGAACGAAAATATTTGTCTATAAAGGTAATTAAATTAAATTAAAACCAAAACTTTACATTTATAATTTTAACATGTAATAATAATTTTTAATTAATATATGAAGCTGTTACAAAAGCAGTTAATTATTATCCGATTATATAATTAATTTTAATCTCATTTAAAATAATCACTTGATGACTGATTAATTAACATTTCTTCTACCCAAATTTCAATTATTTTTAATAAGTTGAGTTAAAATAATATGAATTAACAAGGAAAGGTAAAAATTTTAAAACTAATAAGCCAATTTGTTATTCGATTTAATTAATATACAAATAGCATATTTACTGATAATCGCATTGTTGATTCTATAATTACAATTTTACAGAAAATAGCTTAAAGGAAATGCATAAAGGTTGACATTATTAATAAAAAAGAAAATTGTAATTCATTAGCACTAAATTAAAAATTAATTATGCGATCAATAAAATTCTAAAGTTGAACTTTTTTTCCAATAAAAATGACATAATTCGTTGGAGAATTAATTAAATTGAAATTGACTTCAGCTGAAAAATATTCATCATAGCAGCCACAATCTTATTTTTTTATAACACTTCAATTTCGCAAGACAGCTATAATTCATTTAAACACAAAAAAAGTATGACTTTTTCACTTTTAAATGTCTACGTGTATGTATTTATGTGCCTGAATTACAGTATACTTAACTTATATTGTTTCTATCCTTTTTATTTCAAGGGGAAAAAGGCCACCAAATAATAATATTAGAGATAGAAATAAAAGTAGTAATTATAATAATATTAATTAATTAATTATAATAATTATAATAAAATAATAGTAAGAGTAGGATTTATTTATTTGGTACACCTTGATGTTGCCTCTTGCCGCAGTAAAAAGGAAGATACAAATTGTTGTTGTGGCTAGGCTAAAAAGTACTTCCCTCAGGTGGTTGGGATAGTTTCATATTTTCTTTCAACGTCATTAAACGACGGAGTTCCTGCAAAACTGTTTTAATTGTGTATTCTCGTTGCCATTTGACCAACATAGGCACACTGCGATTATCCACCTTTTGATCAAAATAAAAGAATCGTTTTAATTTATAATTTGAATAAATTAGTATTAAAAAAAAAAACTAATAATAAAATATTAATTTTTTTATCGAACTTTAAATTAAAATTTTTTGTTTTAACAACGAATTAAGGTTGTTCTACGATTATTGATAATATTTAAAAATATGCTGGAGAGTTTTAAGAAATTAAAAAAAAAAAAATTTACCGCTCCAGTGTTGCTGTTGATACAATTCATGTTGATTCTACTTAAAAACCTTACACTCGGTGCATCATCTGGGTATCTTGCCCCGCAATCAATTTTTAAACTGTACATTCTATTCTCATATGGTGTCTAGAAATTAAAAAAAAAAAATATATTTTTTTAATTGCATTTTTCGGAGTAAATTTTCATTAAAAATAATCAATGAAAAATTGATCAATAAAAAATTACCCTAGGTGGTCCGATAATCATTCCAGTCCAATGAGTCAGAGTCATGTCATCATCATTTTCTAATCCCCAACTAATTGTACCATCTCCAACACCTTTTTGTCCCTGCTCCAATTCTTCCAATAGACGGAAATTTCTAGGAACCACTAGATAAAACGAATAAACAAAAATAATTCATAAATTCCCTGAATCAATTAAATAAAAATTTATTAACGTGTCTATAATTCAATAATTTTGACAATTTTTAAATATTATCAAGTTTTAAAAATTTTTAAGTAATATCTTAATGTAATTGCATAACAAACAACTATTAAATTCATTCCATTTGCATCAAATATGACTCGGTTAAATATTCTAACAATAAGATGTGTATACACTAACTACAGATAGACATGTTTGTAAAGTTAAAACATTAATAATAAAAATTGTCAAACAATTAATTGCCATTTTCATTTCATTCTATTTTTTTATTTCAAATTTAAATCTGTAATTTAATAGAGGTAATTGAAGTATATTCATACGCGAGAATACAAAAATGAAATATTAATATTTTATATAAAAATTTAGCCTTACCTACACCGGCCGTGGGAACCGCCATGATATCGTAATTTAACAGAACACGTTATTTTATTCTTAATAACTCCGTCTAGCCGGATATCCTAATGTATTTTAAACAAAAAGGTTAATTAATTGAAAATTTATCTATGATTTAATAATTCAAGTTTATTTTCAAAACAATAAAACACGAACCTGGATTAATTGTAATTATTAAGTTTTAGTGTCAAATTATTTTGACCAAACTTCAACCAACCTCCCTTTGAGGTTGTCTCGTTGCATAAACTATACCACTCGGGTCGAGACAACACTCTTCTAGAAAAGCTGAAATTTATTTTTGCAATTTCATCAACAGATGGCAGCTCTGTTGAATTTTAGTTGTTTGTTTTTAAATTTTGATTGATTTTTATTTTGGTGATTATTTTCATTAATTTCGTCAATAGGTGTTGAAAAACTCATACATTAATTAATGTACAAAATTCCTAAGTACTTTCTTCTTGAGTTTTTATAATTTTTTATTTTTTTTTTACAATAAAAAATGTCGGAACTGTGACTTTCAATAATACTGAAGTTAGCCGTCAGCTGTCAATTTAAAAAATTTTTTTAATAAATCAATTACAAAAAAAAAAATTCTCACTTGTAATTTTTATTAATTTTTACATGTGAAACTTTTTAATTAATTATTTTTATATTAATTTAATTGCTATAAAATTCTAAAAAAATTTTTAACATCTGTCAACTTCAGTATGTACTTCGGAGTGAGCTGTGTTGTGTGATTGCACGCGGTTTAACCTATACTATTTAAATATTGTTATCAAAATAATAACATAAACAAAAAAAAATTATAACAAAAGCAAAATATTAAAGAAAATTGTTTGTTTCTTTAAGGTAATTGTACAATTTTATTTTTTATCGATCATAGGATAGTTTACAAAAAAAATATTTCAACTCATTACAATGCTTTTTTAAAAATAAATATTTTTTTTCAAGTTAAACAGTTAATTCACTCAATTGATACTAATTTATATTTATGTATACTTTTTGTAAAACACCAGATGATAATAAAAATAAAACTCCTTTATTTACTAAAATTTATTCATGTTCTTACAGACAACAAAGCAATAAAGCAATATAAAATATGGAAGATTTTACACCTATTAAACGACCTAAGCCTGGTGATGGTGAGGAAGAACTCTTTCGGATGCAGGAAGAGTTTATTAAATCTCGTCAAAATCCATCAGCAAAGGTTATTAATTTACGAGCTCAACACAAAGAAGCAATTGTGAAATCAACAAGTGAAGACAATAAACCATCAGATATTAAATTCCGATCAAAATTTGCTGAACTTAAAGCATTAAAGTCAGCAGAAAAAATGCCTGAACTTCAATCTAATGAAAATACAAGTAGTGAGCAGTCTTCAAAAGATGTTCCCAATGTATCTACATCTAAGTTACTTGATCCAGTTCGGCATGTTCCTTTGGATGTTTATAAACCTTTGTTAGGAAATATAGTAGAGAAAAAATATAAATCTAGTGATCAAAAATCACTTAAACACAAGGATAGTTTTGAAAACCAAACTGGATTTCCATCAGTTTTTAAAATCGATCATAAAACATCTGCTGATAGTTCCAATAGTTTATTTTATCAAACTAGCTTGATCAATGATGAAGTAAATGAGGCTGTAGCAAGTAAAAATGATGATGAAATTATTGATAGTAATTTAAGTGATTCAATACAAGATTCTGTACGTTCAGAAATTCATAAAAGTAATGTTGAAAAGCTAAATAGTATGACAAAAGAAGAGATTTTGAAGGAAAAAGAACGATTAGAAAGTACCTTGGACCCTAAATTATTAGAATTTCTTCGAGCTAGAAAAAAACCTGCAAGCTCAGAATGTAAAATTAAAGTTGTAGAACCAAAAACCATAAAGCCTGATCCTAAAGACGACGTTAATAAAATGGAATGCGAGCCAATACTTCAAGAGCCGCCAGCTCCAGTGACAGAAATCGTTGAGCAAGCATCAGACAAAGGTTGGGTTCATATGGATAAAGTGGAACCAGAAAAATTGGAATGGATGAAAGAAATAGAACCTAGTAAAGATGGTGAATCGACACCAGACGAGCCTTATAATGCACGTTTTGACTTCAATGGCTTACTTTTACCTTTCAAAGACGATGAATTATTAAATAAAGGCTTGCACAATCACGGTGATGAGCCCGATCGTCCAGGTTATACGCTTCAAGAGTTATTACAGCTCAGTCGATCTTCAACTCAACAGCAGCGTTGCACAGCACTGACTACTTTAGGTAATATTATGGAAAAAAGCCGTAAAGGTTGGTACGACAAGGTATTGAATCCTCCACCTCTTGGTGCTTTAAGTCAAAGAAATATTATTTTATTATTGAGATTTTCATTAGATGATAAATCTATTGCGGTTATTACTGCAACTCTACAAGCGCTTAGAGCATTTTTATGTAGTGAAGCTGATGAAATTTGTATGGATAGACTTTGTGGATGGGAATATCCTGACGGAAATTGTTTAGTTCCTGAATTACCGGCACCTAAACACGATGTTGAGGACATAAGCACTCTGAAAGATCATCAGCTAGCACAACTAGACAGTATTGCTGCTATCATGAGATCAGATATTATTTTACGTATCAGATATATATTGAGTGAGCTACAACCGCCTCCTGTGGGAGTAACATCAGCTTTGGAAATATTAATTCGTCTGGCGCGACATTCACGCATAACCGCTTTGAATATTGCTACGACTCCCCAACTGTTGGATACCATTGTCAAAAATTTTGTGCCATTAACTACTGAACGACTTGTAACTCTTGAAACTGAAAAGGCTTACGGAGTTCCCAATGTCACAGCAGTTCGATTGTGTCGAATACTGGTGGAATATGGTGGAAGACCCGTCGCAGATCGTCTCAATAATTTGAAAATAATTCATTCTTTTTTGTCGTACACCAACAGTGATGCAGGTGAAGCGGGACTTCGGCTGGCCATCGAAGCTTTGCGTTTGTGGCGATTAATCTGTAACAATAACGTCGCTGCAGACAGCATTTCCGGAGCAAAATTAATTTTAGGTTCACAATTGCAGCTTTTATTAAGCAATCATGACCTGACAAGTGCCTCTGAACTGTCTTGTGAATATGCTGCTGCGCTTGTAGCTCTTTCTTCTCGTGAAGAAAGTTTAAGACCTACTATATCTACACTGTTGACCAAATGGAGTACACAACTAGCTAAAGTTTCTTCAGCCACGTGGAGTACTACGAAGCTTGTTGCTGTGACGTTAACATCACTCAATGATTTATCGCCATTAAAAACTGAATGGACGAATAATCCTAAAATTTTTAGCAATATTTGCTCCTGCTCTAATTTACTGAGCACCTCCATGCCAGCAAGTGAAAGAGATCCATCATCACTTCCGAGCTTAGGAGTCCTCACTCAAGATGGTGAAGTCCAGCCAGCTGTATCATTAAATTGTTGTTTTCCATTTTTGGCAACACTCTGTGATGCAATGATAAAATCATCAAAGTTCCATGAATTCGAAAAGATTATTCAAAACCCGGATGTAATTAAATATTTTCGACAATTAGTGAACTACGATTGGTCGCTAGAATACAGTTGGTACACTCGAGCAGAATTATTTTTTATTACGACTATTGTTAGAGCTTGTGCAAAATTTCCAACTAGTGATTTGATAAACGAAATTATTTGGAAAATAGCTGTAAAATTAATATCAACATTACCAGCAGATGCTTCTCGCGCCGTAAATGAAGTTCTTGACATTGTTCTTTCTAATGAAAGATTAGCAATCGATCGACTTGCCGAAGATTTAAATACAATGAAATTAAATACTGGGGGTGAAAATATTACCCTTAAATTGCCAAATAATATTTCTAATATTTACAAGCAATACATTACGTCAAAAAATTGCTGGAATGAAGCTGCGATGCCTCAAGATTGGCCGTACATGCCGCTAGTCGATGCTTATTCTAATCACAAAAATAAAATCGGCTGGAATGAGGATGATACAATAAAAATAACTGTTGTATTAAGCTTGGAATTAGCTATGCGTGAAGTTTTTTACAGCTTAGCTCCAACAGTAAGATTTTCACGATTGGTTCTCGTTTACCTTTGTGATACAGTTTATTTAAATGATAATGTATCTTTTTTACTAAAACGAGCTACGTTTGAATTAATAAGTAAATATTACAAACGATTCAATTTTTCAAGCGACTTACCTGGTGTTAGCTCATTCAACGATGTCTTCACATCAATATGCGAGTGTTTTGTTGCTAATTCATTCAAATTATTGCAAGTTTATTGGCAAAAATGCAAATGATTGATATGCGTGAAGTTTTAGTTATAATTGACGAGTATACAGTTTATTTAAATGATAATGTATCTTTTTTACTAAAACGAGCTACGTTTGAATTAATAAGTAAATATTACAAACGATTCAATTTTTCAAGCGACTTACCTGGTGTTAGCTCATTCAACGATGTCTTCACATCAATATGCGAGTGTTTTGTTGCTAATTCTTATGGGGATGAAGGATTCGCAATTTGTTTGTTAGTACCAATAGCTCAGCGACATGATGTACATTACAGAAAATTATTGTGGTCTGAACACGCTGGAGCTCTCAGATACTTGAGATTATCCCCAGAAAAATTAGCTTGTCCTATTGAAGAATATTTATATCCACTTGAGCAAGACGTATCGTTAATAGAATCATATTTGACAGCTTTGGTAAGAAAAACAATAAGAAAAGAATGGTGTCCATTGATGTACATGATTGCTGTCCATCATTCAGCAATGTTTTTACGTAATACGTCTTCATTAGCGAGCAAAATGCGCTCGCGGATATCAAAAATAAGTGACCAAGAGTTAGCGGAATGCCTGTTAAACTATTCACCACCTGTAAATGATTAAAAATTTAATCATTATCTGTAATTATGTTAACATTTGTTTTGTTTTTTTTTTTTTTTTACGTGTTTTGAGTACAGGTATTCATTCTACACCTCCACACACACATACTTACAATGCGGAATATATAAATATTGTAAATAAATGGTGATTCAAAAATTTTCTTATCTGTTCATTGAATAATAATGATTAAAACAGATTAGTTGTAAGGCAATCGTATTATACATACAAGTTATGTAATGTTTTTTTTTCTCTTTTGTTAGAATAAAATAAGACTCGTCAAATAAAATTTGTTTTTCATTAATTTTTTGAGTTTTGATTTTTTAAGTATACATTTATTTGTTTATTAATATATTTTGTGATAAATAATGATTTTTTAATTTTGCTTTACAATCATTTAATCATTTTTAATAATCCTAAAATCAGCAAAAATTAAAAAAAATTTTTCTTTTTTTTTTTTTTAATTAAATTAGAACCAAAAAAATATTTATAAAAAATTGTACTTATAGTTTTTTAAATTTTCAAAATGTGGGATTTTATTTTTTATTTTTATGTAGTAATGTTTTAAATAAAAAAAAATTCCAAAAAATTGTCAGATGTCTGTTAATTTAATTTTTGTTTATTTTAAAAATTGAGTAATTAATTAAAACCAAGTTTTA
The DNA here is from genome assembly GCA_000956155.1 of Cotesia vestalis. Classification (NCBI taxonomy): domain Eukaryota; kingdom Metazoa; phylum Arthropoda; class Insecta; order Hymenoptera; family Braconidae; genus Cotesia; species Cotesia vestalis. The sequence goes on from JZSA01001275.1 coordinate 16,835, forward strand.
AAAATTTTTAATCATGAAAAAAAAAGTGTATTAATCATTTTTGAATATCAGAAATTTTGGCGCCTTAAACGCTTCAAGAAAAGGATAGATATAAACATCTATAATACTGAAGTTAGCTGTCAGCTGTTAATTTAAAAAATTTTGTTATTAAATCAATTACAATGAAAAAAAATGCTTCTAAAAATTTTCACTTGTAATTTTTATTAATTTTAACATGTGGAACTTTTTAATTAAATTTTTTTATAATAATTTAATTGCTAAAAAATTCTAAAAAAATTTTGAATATCTGTCAACTTCAGTGTCATCAATATATTTACTTTTATCTGCATTATTACAAAAATTGTATACAAATACAGTTATCAATGCATTATTTACATCCTCGAATTCAATTAAATCATTTAAAATTATTTTGGCTCAAACTAAAACGAAAATACTAACAAAATTTATTGAATGTGATTAATTTATTCTACTTATTTAATATCTTATGAAAAATAATAATTTTTGATGTGACGAAATATTAAACAGAGTGTTTTTTTTTTTTTTATTATTTATTGAATGGTAAACGTATCTATATATTGTGATACAAAAAATTTTATTTATCAATGTTGGGAATGAATAAGCGATCATATAAACACCATCTACTCGAAGCTTTTATTGCTGCTCTTTGTCTTGTAATTTACTGCGAATATCTCATTTATTATGTTGTCCTTGCACAAGTAAGATTAAAATTTTATCAATCTACCTTTAATAATTTAATATTTATATTTATATTTATTTTTAAGTGCTTATGGCCAGATATCGACAGCTTCAAAGCAGATCCTTCAATCAAACCAAGCATACAAGAGGAGAAGCCGGTAAAAATAATGTTTATAGCAGATACTCATTTATTAGGATCTAAAACTGGACATTGGTTTGATAAACTTAGAAGGTATGTATCAATTAACTCATTTAATGCTACGTACTATTAATTAAAAAAAAAAAAATTCTTTTAAATAATTACTATTTCAGAGAATGGCAAATGTACAGGACTTTCCAAACATCAATGGTTCTTCATAAACCTGAAATTGTTTTTTTTTTGGGTTTGTAATTTGCTAAACCTATTAAATTTTCACCTGATAAATAATATAGATTTTATTTTTAAATAGGAGATATATTTGATGAAGGAGCTCGAAGTAGTGAAGATGAATTCCAAACTTATGTTAACAGATTTCATTCCCTTTTTTCTGTTCCGAAAAACACTTATTCTTATGTACTCGCCGGAAATCATGACATGGGTTTTCACTATGGTCTGAGAATCAATAATTTTCTGGTAACTTCTTTGGAAGTGAGGTTTACCCTGCTCCTGGTCATAAAAAATCGAAAAATTTTTTGAATTGAAAATAATATATACATCCATTTTCACTGATTAAAAAAAAGTATTGAGACAAAGAAAAAAGTATGGTTTTCTAGTCAATCCAATTTTTTTTTTCTTTGTCTCAATACTTTTTTTTTATTCAGGGTTGATTTTATGGCTCAAAATAGTGTGGTTCTCACTTTCAAAAAATAGCTATTTTTTTGCTAGTTATATTTAAAATATTTTATTGTTGAATATTATTTTTTCAGCAATAACACCTTATAAAAATCAACGATTTATCAATAGTATGAAATCACCAAACGTCAAAAGAGTCAGCATCCGAGGAAATCATTTTATACTTATCAATAGTATGGCATTCGAAGGAGATGGATGTTTTCTTTGTAGGCCTGCTGAAGTTAAAATTTACGAAATATCAAGTATAAATTGAATTTATTAGAGAAAAAAAAATTATTTTAAATACATACCAATGATTATTTTTAACAGAGCAATTGAAATGCGCCAAAGGAATCAAAAGTGATTGTGCTAAATCTGGAAAAACTATAATTGAAAGATACAGTCGGCCAATTTTACTTCAAGTATGTTTATTACATGCATTTTCTATTTTCTATTTTACTTGATAAATTTTCAAACGAAATTTTTTCATATTTTACTTTTAAATAATTCTATTCAGCACTTTCCAATGTATCGAGAGTCTGATGCTCCATGCAGAGAACCAGATCAAGCTCCAGATGAAATAAAAAACATTAAATTTCGTGAGCGGTGGGATTGTGTGTCAAAAGAGTCTTCTGAACAGGTAGTAGCTCTTTTCAGCATTAATTTATTATCATATATTTTCGAGTATTAATTTTTACTAAGAAAAAAAAAATAATCCACAAAGCTTTTGGAGTTATTGAATCCAAGGCTTATTATTGATGGTCATACACATCACGGCTGCAGACAATTACATGGTGAAGACACTCTAGAAATCACAATTCCTTCATACAGTTGGAGAAATAAAAATAATCCGTCTTTTTTAATGGTAAATAAATAAATAATTAATGTCAGTAATTAAGTAATTATTTTTTATTACACATACTTAATCATATATTTTATAATATTTTATTTTAGGGAGTTTTTACACCAAACAATTACGCTTTATCAAAATGTTACATGCCCGTTGAGAATACAGTTATTTTAATATACACTGTAGGTGGAATATGTATCGTTTTTTATCTTCTGTTTCGAGCCAAGAAAAAAATGAACCGCCGTCATCACTTTTTAAAATTACACTGAACATTATCATCAATAATTGGATGTAAATAAATAATGATCTCTTATTTTTTAACAAAGCTCTGTACATTAAATCATTAATCAGATTTTTCGTAATTAAAATACTGATATTGTCTACATTATTATCAATTTTACATAGTACTTACTTACATACGCTTATATGTTAATATACTTAAAATAAAATATACCATTTTTAAATAAGTTTACTTATGCGTTTAATTCATACATTGTAAGTACCAAACATGGCAATTGTTTTGTTTTTATTTAAATCTATTTTTTTTTTTTTAACATTTCGTCAAAGCACCAAAGAAATAATTTAACTGATTTTGTGTTTTGGAAAATTTTTAGCTTTGTTTTTCTTACAAATATATATTAAATTTATATAAACTAAACTAAGGAATTATTTTTATATTTTATTAATTATACTTATATCATACATTCTCTCATTCACTTGATATATTTATTCGATTGCCAAAAATTAGGCAGGATACGTTTTCACACATATCAATATTAATAGAAAATTGTCTCTGTTTTAATTATTATTTTTTTTTTTTTGTTTTTAATTGTAAGAAAAAGACATCTATGAAGAAATTAACGACTAGTCAATCTTTACCGCAGCATAAATTTTTCGAATAAATGCATACGCAGCAAAGAATCCTATTGTTCCGGTAAGCAACCAAAATGTCAAAACCATTAATCCGGTATATCCAAAATACATTAACGTTGGCACTAGTTCGGTAATTTCAAGTTTTGTCATAAAATAAAAAACTGAATAGGCAAATACGTAAACAGCTGAACCGCCACTTACAACAAAACTTCTCCACCACCACCTGTAATCCTGTGTACAGTTAATTAAATAATAGTTAATTGCTATTTTGATATGTAAAAAAATCATTATTAAATAAAATTATCAGAAAATACATACCTCTCCGCATAGTTGAAAGTAGACCATTACAATTGATATTTGTGAACATGAAATTACTAGAATACAGAATACGAGGAATAGGAAGCCAAAGAGATAATAAAATCGATTTTCCCATAGTGCAGTTAAAATGAAAAATAATTCAATAAATACTGCTCCAAATGGTAATATTCCAGCCATCAGTGTACTAAAAATAATTTAATTAATTTTAATATCAATTTTGTTTATTAATGTAAATAATGTGTTTAATATGGAACAACTTACCATAAAATTGGATTCATGTACCATAATTGATCGGGTACTTGTCTCGGGATTTGATTAGTTCTCACTGGGTGTGTAAATGGTTGTTTTCTATATCCGAAGAAATATCCGAGGTAAACAAGTGGAAGAGAAATACCAAACCAAAGACACAGTAGTGATAACATTGTCGTGAATGGTACTGCACCGGAACTGTGTTTTCCCCAAATGAAAAAATTAAGGAAGAAGCATGTACCAAATACAATTCCAGGATAAAATGTTGCTGTTAAAAGTGCAGCACGTTTCCATTGTCTTCCACGTATTGTTTTGTACAACCGTGCTGAAAAATAACCGGCGACTAACCCAGAAAAAGCGTAAAAAAAAATTGCACATGTAGCAAGTGCTCCTCTACTAGCCGGCGAAAGCATTCCTAACATGGCGAAGACTGCAGTGATTATTAAAGAAGTGCATTGTTGTTGAAAGGTTAATTTGTAATGAAATTGTTGAGGATTTAATAAATACATAAGAATAATAAATATAATTTACCATGGTGTGACGTTAATTGTTGATGAAGCCGCGCCACGCCGACTGCACAATTCAATTTCAATCACCTACAATGTCCACAATAATTCACGACACAACGTTTTCGCATTACATCAGGAGTATGTGTAAGTGAATCATCATGTCATGTGTGTGGATGTACAAATTAATGTTGTGTGCGAGATTATGTTTCGACAGAGTGAAGTTAGCGCTTTTTCAATGTTGACACGTAGAAACAAACTATGCAATGTAAGTAATATACCTACACATGCTTATGCTATGGATACACAACACAATCGATCAATTTATTCAAAGTTGGTTCAGATTGTTATTTTATTTTTAACATATAAAAATAAAAACAAAATTCCAATTTTTTAAGTTGTTTTTTGTTAAAATAAAATATGAAGTCTTTTATAGATGTAGAACTTGTTTTCTTGGTAAAGTGTCAGTTCTAGCTGATCTTGGTTCTTGGTTCTTGGTTCTTGGTTCTATCAACATTCTAACAGTCTGCCTCCTTCCGGAATCCGTCAAAGAGAAATTATGTTACCGGGTCTGTATCTCTAGTTATAAACGTGAGATGACTCTCTAAGTTCAAATTATTTTTTTTGCATATATTACTGCAATTTTCAGGTGACATTTATTTTATTATGATAAAAAAAAACAATCATACTGAAGTTAGCCATCAGCTGTCAATTAAAAAATTTTTTTTATTAAATCAATTACAATAAAAAAAAGCTTCTAAAAATTTTCACTTGTAATTTTTATTAATTTTCACATGTGAAACTTTTTAATTAAATTTTTTTTTATAATAATTTAATTGCAATAAAATTCTAAAAAAATTTTGAATGTCTCTCAACTTCAGTGTCATAAAAAAAATAGTAAAAAAACATAAATACTAATTATTTTTACCTACTTATAAAAAATAAAAAAAAAAAAACTATTCTTTATTTTATTACTAAGAAATTTATTAATTTTTTTACAATAAAATTGAATTTGTCTGAAAACTTAAAATTCAATGTTTTTAAAATTTTTTCTTCTAACTTTTAAAACAAAATTAGTTTTAAATTGTACGAGAAATAAAATAATTACTAAAATTGGCCTGATAATTATATTAAGCTTCTATTTCAATAAACAAAAATTTAATATCTATATACAAAATGCAAATATTGATTAATAAAAATAACTACGAATGATTTAACGGAACATCCAATTTTTTTTTTGAAAAACAATGCCTTAGAAAGTAAAAAATAACTCCCTGAGTTATTGAAGTTTTTAATTGAAAGTCTTTTTTAATAGTAGTAGGTTTCTTTTTTGTTAAATAAAAGAAAGAATGATCAGAACCAATGCGGTTCTTTTTGTAAAATAAAATATACACCTAGTGTATTTAATAATCTTACTATAATATGAAAATCATATTTACCATAATTACACATAGTGTAAAATATTAAATATGTCCACAGTACAAAAAAAAAATTACTTCAACTACTTAAGCGTAAGAAGGTAATTTAAAAAAAAAATATTGATATATACATATAGATGTTGAACACAAAATAAACGTGGGAATATTAATTTATTTTTCTTTATTTGACTTTTATTTTAATTTAGTACGTTTATATTATCAATGATAAAAAGATTGAACTTATTTAGGAATTGTCGGTTTTATAAACAATATGGTTTAATACAAAAGGAAATAGGGGAATGATGCATTCAGAAAAATAAGACAATAAAACAATGAAAAAAGTTCTAACTCTAAAAAATATATTAATCGCATATTTAGCATAACACCATTTAATAAGCTTTCATGTCCTCGATTTCCTTCACTTCCATATACCGACTCCCCCCAAATTATGTAACAATCATAATATCATAAGTTCATATAAATAAATGCGAGACAATAGAGTACAATTCAGTGACGTTGCTTCAAGATTTTACAACAAAATTCAGTTTTAATCTTGTGACCATCGCGAGGCAACGGGGTGAATAATAAAATATTGTCTTCATCAAAACAAAGAAAAAAAATTTGTTTAAAATTCTTTTTTTTTTTTTGTAACAATTTTTTTTATAACCGATTGAAAAAAATATTGTATAATATACATATCTGTAATAATAATATTAATAATAATAATAATAATAATAATGATAATAATAATAATTTTTTCAAACCATTAATAACAATTTAAGAAAAATTGATTCAATCACAATAATACCATTAAATAAAAAATTATTTGAGTTTTTGAATTCAGTACCAGTAATAGAAATTTTTTTGTAAATAAAAATACAAAAGACCAAAATTAATTCAAGGTTGTACTAATAAAAGGAAGAATAAGATCTACTATGAATTGGAAGTTAAGAACAAGCAATCAAATGATTGAGGGAATGGCCGCAATTTTGTCTGAGATATTATTTAGTTTGTTTAATTCGATCGTGTTTGATAAATAAAATTTTAAACGACATTTTATTCGTAATTTCGTCGTGTTACTTTGCCCAAACGGAAGACAAATCAAGATTATTATTTAAATAAAACGAAAAAAAAAACTAACCACAGTAAATAGTAGTCATAATAATAAAAAGAAATTCTCAAATTATTTTCGTTAAAAGTGTATTCCGCAAGGGCAATAATTTAAAAAGTAAATTATATACGAGATTCGTTATTGATCTCAAACGATAATTATTTTTGTTAGATTCTTATTTCTATGTCTTCAAGATGATGTATTCAAAAAAAAAAAAAAAAAAAAACATAAAAACAAAAAAATAACATAAAAAACTTAAAAAAAAGTTTAAAAAACACGCTTTATGACTGGTATACAAGAGAACTTCTATAAATTTGACTACGAAAAGCAGAGAGGGAAAGCTATCTCGTATTATTTTGATCGTGTACTAGTAAACGAGTAAAAAAAAAATTCCAACGAAAATAGATTTCCCTCTCTCTCTCTTTCCAAGTCGAATTTGTAAGATTTCTACTATAATATACAAAGCAAAAAGTACCTTTAGATTGGAAAAAATGAAATCTATCGTAATTCAGTTTTACCAATCAATGTTACTTATCGATCGCTTGATTAAGAATATTATTCTTCGCTTGATTTTTAGTCTGCTCACTTGAGGCAGGTTGTTCTTTTTTTTGTGTATTTGTTACACTATCTAATCCAAGTTTACTAAGAGTGCGTAAAGCAGTGAGAGCGGCTTGATCTCTACTTGCACTTGTCGTTGGACCATGACCATGACAAACTTGAGGTGGATCAGTACTGAGTGAGACCAACGATAGATACTCCTTGTATACACCCTGAAAATTCTGTTATTTTAAACGATTGCATTGAATTTACTTAATGTTAATTAATTGTGAATTATTAATAAATTATAATTAAACAAAAAGTAAATATAAAAAATTAAACCGTACCTTTGGAAAATCACTGAATTCAACATCAAAGTTGAGAAGTTGAGCTAAATATTTTAGCTGCTCTTTTGGAGATATACCAGAGGTATTACTTTGCTGCTGCTCTCGTAATTCTTCAGCCACAATTTGAACACTTGGACCACTATTAACTTTATTTTCTTGACCACCATCAACTAGAAGTAAACCTGGGACTAATTGACGGCCAATTGTACCACCAACTGGATGACTTGGAGTTTCATTTTGGTGTTGTTGTTTATCATCTTCAAGAAAAGTTACTTTCCTCGGTTTACTTTCAGTATTTGAATTTTCACTATCAGCTGTTTTAATAGACGATTTAATTGGCTGTACATCAGGTTTACTGTATCCAAGTTTGGTTAAAAGTGCTTCAGCAGCAGCTCGTTTACCAAGTTTTTTATTTGGTCCGATTCCTCGTGCCGAAATATTTCCAATAGATACTTCCATAAGAAATTCACGACGTCTGGGTGCACCTTTTTCTTCAATTAACGTGTAAATTGGCTCTGGTTTTTTTTGAGCCTGTTGAATTTGAACGAGACGCGAAATAGGATTAACTTCATCGGCAATTTCAGAATCGGATCGTGGCTCTTGATAATCTTTTATAAGATTCCGCGATTTTTTTTTAGTAGCGGGAGGTTTACGTTTCATACGAATTGGTCGACATTGTACCGTTGTAAGCAAAGGAGGAAGTCTTTTTAATTCTTCAAGCATAAGTTCCGCTGCTCGTTTTTTCGATACTTTTTTCGAAGAACCTTCACCATGCGTAACAGTATCCCCAACAGAGCATTTAGTTTTAAATATACGAATGTGTGGTTTACCACTCTCAGATACAACCTCAAAGCTGACCGATAGTCCTCTCTTTAATGCTGTCTCATGTACCAAAGAGACTGGACTTTTAAGTTCAGCATTAAAATCTTCAATGCCTGGACTCGCACCATTTTCATTGATGGTAGTTGGTGTTATCTCTTCAGGCAATGGTAGCTGCCGTAATTGTTCTAAAGCTCGGCTTGCTGCATCATGTCGAGCTGCTTGACCAGTTGCACCTTGTCCGATAAATTCACGGTCACCAACTTTAAGTGTTACTACGTAAAGACCTTCAGGTTTTGCTTGAAAAAAACGATGATTTATATTACGTGGAAAATTCGGATTAAACATCCGAGGGTCTGGTAAATTATTGAAAGGTATATTTGGTGGTGAAGGTGCATGTTTATACGTATAAGTTGTTGGTTCACCGCGTTTCATAGCTAATGCATTTAACTCAACAGTCGGTGGTAAATGTCTTGTATAATTACCACAGCCACTTTGACTTTTTGTTGAGTGCCCAATTCGTATAGATCTAGGTTTTGGTGGTGGTTGTATGTACAATGTTTTAGTTAGTGCTTCTGTCGCTGCACTGTGTTGAGCTTTCTTAATACTTGGACCATCAGCAACATATTCTTCTTCCCCTAATTTTAAGGTTACAGTAAACCTTTTTTTATGCGCTGGTCCTTGCTCATTAGTTAGTCTGTATTGATGTTGAATTTTATTGAATCGCGCGAGTTCATTTACCAAGCACATCGGCGTTTTCTCTTTCATGTTTGCCAAATTTGTATTTGTAGCATTTGCGTGATTTTGATTAGACGGACTGTGATTTCGGGATTCTCTGCTTCCATCACGAGTTGGTGATTTGTTTTCACCTGAGTTTGGTTGTTGTTGTTGTTTTTGTTGCGGCTGCTGCTGCTGCTGCTGTTGTTGCTGCTGCTGCTGTTGTTGTGGTTGATGAGGTGAATTTACTTGTTGCATATTACCTTGATATTGATACTGTACAACCGTTTGACTGACTGGAACAGCTGCATCTGACTGTCTATTCACGCTGATGCTTACCATCGTGCCTAAGCACAAACGATTTTATTTATTAATTAATTTATTTATTTTTTAACTGTTATATTATAGATTATAATGTTAATATGAGAAATAATAATCAGGTATTAGTCATAAAATGTTACTGTGTTACTAAGAAAAGCATTCAATAGTCATAAGAATTGTAAACAATACAGAGTGGCAAAAATAAAAAGAATATTTAAAAAGGAAAAAATAAAATAAAACGGCAATAAATAATCAAGCTTTGTAAACGTAAACAGAGGAATAAGAGTTTTAAACATGATATTTCAAATGAAAAAGTAGTGATATGATCAAATTACTTAAGAATTATGACTGAAGATAAATTTTTAATGACACATAAACAAGTCTCAGTCCAACACATATGTATTTTACTTTTCCCCGATGAAATAAACGATTTGTAAAAATAATTTTTTTTTTTTTTTTTTTTCAATTTTGCAGCATAATAAATGTTAAAAATATTGAAATTTTTGAATAATTATTAATTGTTGATTCCCAATATTAATCACAGGTCAGAATTAGTTTGGTTTAAAGAAAATGAAGATTCGAAGTAATGAATTAAATAAAACCGACCTTCGATGCATCCCGTTGGCCCAAACAACAGGTCCAAATTTTCAATACTATACGGTAAATTTGGTAGATGTTTTTTACCTTCCACACCAATTAGAAAGGCACTCAGGAAGATCAGAGTTAATATGAGTCGAAATCCTAACAAAATTAAACATATGGAAGATGTAAAATCTATTGAACGTTTGAGCTTTTTTTCCAAATTGATTTCATTAATTTTTTCTAAAGATTGAATAATAATAATAATTTATAATAAAATATAATCGACACCAGTTGGACTTTTGGAAACTAATTTATTATAAAATTTTTTCAAGTATCACTGCTTATAAACTGGTTTAACTGTTTAGCCAACAAAATATTAAAATGAGCGTGCAAAACAAGATGCGATTTCACCAAATAAACCTAGATAATTATGATAACGTTTAATTAACGGATGAATATGAGAGTACCACATGCCAACCTATAAATAACCAGTAGAAATTAGAGTTAAATGATGAATTTAATCAATATAATACTGATATAATATGACTCTGAAAAATTGAGAGGTTTGTAAAATTAAAATTAAAATTGTGGGTACATTTTTTCTAATCATTTTAGATAAAGTAAGTCGTGTTTTAACTGTAAAGATAAATAATCGAAATGATTTCAACTTTGAAAAATTGTTTTCATTATTTTAACACGTTTTATGATAATTAATAAATTATCATGCATGGAAAGTTACTGGAAAAATAAAATTCATAAAAAAAATGGTAAGATGATTTAAACATTCAAGTTTTACTTATCAATTAGATGACATTAAAGTTAGCTGTCACTTGACAATTTTTTAATTTTTTTTAACAAATAAATTTGCTCCAAAAAATAATTTTTAAAAAATTGCATTTTTAATTTTTTTAAAATTTCTAAATGTCAATTTTTTTTTGCCATAATTTATTTGTTAAAAAAATAATTAAAATTATCAACTATCAGCTAAGTTAATTTTCATATCAATTAGTCAAATAAATAATATTGTAGATGCAAACATTATCTACAACTAATTTCTACAGGTTTATGGTACATTAAATAAGTAAGTAATGTTAATTTTCAATAGCTAAAAAGAAGAAAACTTACCATTTGGATTTTGTGCATTAGCACCAATAATCAGAGGTTGTCGTGGAGGTCCGGAATGTGGAAGATGTGCGTGCATTGCTTGATGCCCAGCAATAGAAATAATTTGTTGTGGAGCATGCATACCACGATGCAAATGCATATGTGGCTGTGGTTGATGTGGCGGCATCATATTCCCTTGTGACATTTGACGAGTTGGGCCAACCATTCTACAAAATTATTTATTTTAATTATTAACACGCATAACTAATAGCTACCATCGTTTCACTTGAATGATTAACAAGGCTGCATATAAATTCTAACCTGCTTTGATCTCGTAACTGATTTTGCATTGAATGATGATGCCGCAACATAATCCAGTCACAATTTGTGATAAATCTGTTAATAGTTATCCATGATTAAAAAACTACATAAAATTAATATTCATATAAATGCACTAATTTATGAAATAATTGTTAGAAAAATGGATAAATTACGAAGATGAAAAAGAGTTAAGTAAAGCGATCATACTAAAGTGTCATTAGACAAAAATGACTATTTTGTAATAATTAACTGACAAACAATTTTTCACAAGATTTTCGCTATAAATAAATTAGTCGATAGACAATGGGCTTGGCCCGGTAAAGTATGAGAGAGAGAAACTAGAAAAGACAAGTCGAGATAGTAATCGAGAAAAGAGTAAGGTAGATAAATGATAGAGAAACACCGCTGCAAGAGCTAGAGGACAAAAAATGATAAATTTTTAAATATTTACCAGATTTGGAAATTATTGTATGATTGAATTTTATTTTTATATCAATCAATATTCATACAATTAGTATATTGTCACTCTCATAAACGCACAATATTTTGTTAATTATTACTGAGCCATTGGCAAACAGCAAAGAGAGTAGTACCTTTGCAAACTAAACTGCGGCCATTTTGATAACTATACAAGTATAAGAATAAGAATAAAAAATTTTTTAAATAGTTAGCAGGTGATTGTTGTTTGATTGGTTACTTCTTCTGGATTACTGGTGACCATTTGTCGAAACTATTGTTCATTTTTATTGAAATGGTAAATCCCCTTTGAATGTAATTTTTATGCCGGATTTACATGAAAACATTCGCTCACCATAATACTGAAGTTAGCGGTCAGCTGTCAATTTTAAAAATTTCTTTAACAAATCAGTTACAATAAAAAAATGCTTTTAAAAATTCTCACTTGCAATTTTTATTCATTTTCACATGTGAAACTTTTTAATTAATTTTTTTTTAATAATTTAATTGCTATAAAATTCTAAAAAAAATTTTAATATCTCAACTTCTGTGTTATAAATTATTTAAAGTATAAATAGTGGGAATAATTTAGAAAAAATGTGAATAACTTTCGTTACTTTGTTAGTTACGTTATTTTAGTCATACAAAATCAATATTATTATTTTTTATATTATTTAAAAATAATATCACATTTTTAAAAAAATAAAAATAAACTAATTTTGTGCTCTAAAATTATGCATATTCTAAATTTTTTAATTACTTCATTTAAATGGTAAAAAAAATCTAAATTTATGCAAAACTTAAATTTTAATTATGTTACTCAGAAAATTGTACAATATATGCTTGAAATATAAATTGACGATAATAACGGTTTTAGTATTTAATGGTGTGAATAAATGTTCTTGATAAACCTTCATAAGAAATTTATATTTAAAACATTTCTGATGATATTTACAGTGATATTTTATTTACAGAACAATAATAATATTTCTCTTTGTTATTAATGAAACTTCGTGAAAAATACAATATTTATTTACAAATTATCTAGGTACAATATTATCTTTACATTACGCAGTTGTTTAAACAATAATGATAGTAACACATTATTCATCACCTTTTGTTTCATAATTTTTTATTTTATCAATTAAAGAAATTAATAAAGCAATTTTCTTTACTTGCCATTTTCTTTCAAACCCATAAGTTGTCAACAATAATAATTATGAAGTACAATACTTATTTAAAATAACAATGATTTTTTTCTAATTTAATTGATGGAATTTTTAACAATTTTTTTTTTTCTATAGAATCAATAGATTTTTTTTTAAACTAAAGAAATTTTTTATTTTATAAAATAATAATTGTAACTACACATCAATAGTTGTAAAATACATACATTTATGTAGATAAGAGTTAAATGAATAGTAACAATAAAATTTATGAACTATCTAATAAAATAAAATTTTAGCCTGATGAGAAAAGTCAAGAGATGAAAGATATTATGCTCGTTTGGTCCATTGTAATTAAAAATTTTCTTCATAAATATCAATAATATTTAACATCTCACTTATCAAACTTCCTTTCATAAAATTTAATTTAAATGTTTTTTATCCAGGAAAAAAAAAAAAAAAAAAAACGTATTTTATAATAAGTCAACAACTATCAACATAATCTCAGTGTAAATTACAAATCACTCTGGTGTGCATATATAACTGTACATTTGAAAGATAATTAGAAAAAAAAATAATAATAAATTTAGTTCATCTTATTTGCACCATTGTGATTTATTTTACAATTCGTTACCCAACCATCTTCTTGAATAGAGCCCAAATAATCCTCTAAAAGTTTTGCTAAAGTTCGGCGTTTAAATCGAAGTGATTCCTTCACAATATCACGCACAAAGGCAATTCGAATGTCTAGAGTTCCCTTAACTTGACGTATATGAGAAAATAAAGTAGAATAATTAGTTCCTCGTTTTCTTACTTCTTTATGTATGACCTCTCTAATTGAAAAATTATGTTTTCGCACATCATCCAATTCTTTTTTTGTTAATGGTTTTTCCTTTTCTGATTTCACATCGTGCTTTTCATCAACGTGATTACCTAGCCGATTTTCTTGTTTAATGTCAATATTAACACTGTTAACATTATCATTATTTACATCGTTATTAGTTGTTACATCATTATGCTCTAATTTAACTTCAATTTTTTCGTTTTTTATTTCCGGTTTGATTGATTGTATATTATTGGGTGTAACTGGTACTAAATCAGGAGGTGCTTCGTAATTATTTTCTGGTGTTTCATTCGGACAAAATTCAAAAACAGGCAGTGTCGCTGACGTTATATCCGAGAGTCCATTTGTTAATTTATCGGCCGTACTGTTAGTAGGTAGAATTGAATTGGATAACGTTGGAGTTGGTAGATTTGTAGAATTTAAAATTGTAGGCATGTTAGATGAATTTACATCCATTGGAGTTGGAGTCGATCGTTTTGGTTCAGCAACTTGAGTCCAAGGTAAAGGCGAAGTAGGAGGTGACGGTGACGGTGATACATATGATCGTCTTCGAATTATATAATCTTTTGGAATAGGCCCAGGCTTTCTTTTATTCGCCGATGGTCGAGAGAGAATAGGACTAATATTATTTACACTGCTATTATCCAAAGACCGTTTAAGACTTTTTGAATTCGATGTTGATGGTGAAATTCCTGATGATAGAGAATTACTGGATATATTGGATGGCGAAGATGAGGAATTCAACATAGATTGATTTCCAGGTGAAGATGAGTTAGATGCTGATGAAGATGAAGGACTTCCAACCATGTCCATATCTGCTTCATCAACCATCATGCGTTTATCAATTTTGAAGGGATTGCCAAACATATGTTGCCTTACAGGTGCACTTTCAATTTCTCGAAGCGGTGGCGTCATACGTTTAAGATACTCTTGATAATTACCCATTTGAGCAACAGGCATCGAATGAACAAAATCGTCATCTAACAATTTAGTGTGCATCAATCCAGGTTGAAGGAAATTGGCCCTCATCCGTACTACTTGGTCCAATAAACTTTTTCTCGGTACATCAAAAGCATTTCTATAGCTGTGAACTCCACGTTGTTGTTGTTGATTTCTTACAAGACCTACAACAAAACCACCAAATTCATTCAATTGATCACGGAGTCCTATAAATTTGTCTTGAAGTAAAGGGTGAGAAACTAAATCCTTTTTCAAAGGACTTCGAGGAATCACACGAATTCCTTCCGTAACAGGTGACGTAGTTCCATTAACTAAAAATTTATTAGCATTGGCATTAGCAGCTTGTTTCGATATCACTTCAGTACATGATCTATCAAATTCGATTTTTGCTTGATTTTTCAATCGTTTCAAGTAATTTAGTACGCTGTAAGACAAAGAGTTGTCCAAATTATCTGGAATGAGAGTTTGAGCCAAAGGCGCTGGCGCACCCATCCTTGTTAAAGCTCTCCTCAAAGATGCAGCATAATAAGTAGGCATTGTCCTTAAATAATTTTGAAATTGTGTCCTCCATTCATTCGTTGGTTTCAATCTGTGCACCTTAAATAACTCCTCAAGTAATGGTAATAATACAGGATAATTATAAGGCATAACAAAGAGATTAACACAGGTGAGATTAGTACTAGCTTTTAAATAACCAAAAGGATGTCCAACTTCGCTTGATTTTTAAGAATTAGCAACGAATACTTGCCAGCAAGTTGTTGGTTGTTTTCTAGCTAAGATATATTGCGTCAAAGGACTTGGTTCGAGTTCATATTTATCAAAAGGCAAATTTTCAATAACCATTGGCTCTTGACTAGTACAAGTAAATTTAACGTTGGGATGCGCAGATCTTGGTGGCAATGAACTTGCATTTAAATCTGGCCAAAAACTTTCGGGAATAGGCCAAAAACCAACGGCAAAACCTTTTTGTGCTTGTCTTGGTACATAAATGAGCCTACGACACGAATGCCAAGCTGTATTTCCTACTGCTACTGGAATAGGTAAATACTGTGATTTTATTCCATTAGCTGTGGTTGATGAGTTCTCATCATCATTTTCTTCATCTTCTGGTTGTACTACTGGCTGCGGTTGCATTGGTTGTTGTTGTTGTTGTTGTTGTAGAGTCAATTGTTGTTGTGATAATATTTCATTTGGTAAAGGCGGTGGGTCTGGACCTATTTTTTCAAAATTGATCACAACACCGGATTGTACTTTTTGGACTAAAGAGTCAATACACTGCATCATCATTCTGTGCGAAGTTATGCAGTATGATCGTCCTAAAAATTAAAAATAATCTTTGTAAAAATATAATACACTTTATTTTATTATATAAGAATAATTACCTCCAGTAACTTCACACATTGCATCAATTGGTGAAGCGTCACTAGCTACTAAGCCGGTGTCTCTGTCAATCGCGGGTGTTCCCGAGAGTCTAAGCACTAATGAAAATAATCTCTGGTCCCATCTAAACGGTTCTTTGGTCAATTCCGAGCCGGGAATTGGTGCATGCATAGGTAAAGTGAACTAAAAATAAAAATTATTATTAATATGAGCTAAATTAATATAAATATTAAATAATTTCTTAAGATAAATTACATCTTGTTGAACTCCACTAGTAGTCGTGTATTTTCCACCATCTGTGATTAATACAATCACAGAAGGCTCCAAATAAAAGGGACATCTTCCTTGGCCGTATGTATCAATTCCTGTTTGCATTCGATTAATATTTAAAACATCAAGTGCGTGTTTTAAAGCAGCACCTAAAGTAGTCAAGCCAACACACTGAAGGTTTTTCAATTCATTCATAAACGTGGCAAGATTTTCTTTCCATCCTGCTTTAATATTTTGTGGAGGATCTTCAAATGTTAAAAGCATGTATCTGTCACACCGACTTTCGGGTGACCTCTGTCTTACCTGTAACATAAAACATCATATATTATATCAACTTTTTACCATAAAAAAAAAAAAAAAAAAAAAAAAAAAAAAAAAAGATATGGTTATTTTTTTTTTAATTTTTTTCACGATTAATAAACATGACACAGCTATGCATTAAAGGGTATGACATTAAAGTTAGCTGTCACTTGATTAATTTTTAATTTTATCCAACAATTAAATTAATTCTAAAAAATTGCATTTTTAATTTTTTTAAATTTCTACATGTCAATATTTTTTTTTTTGCCATAATTTATTTGTTAAGAAAATTTCTAAAAATAATGAAATATCTGCTAAATTAATTTTCATTTAATATGTGTATATATATTTGTCCATACATACATATATATGTATACAATACATATATATATATGTTTGTGTGTATGTATGTGTATGTGTCTATGATATCTGTATACTAAGATTTACATGGATACATTTATTTATACGTATGTTGTTTTTATACCTTGACAAAAGTTTCAACTGCGCTTTTAGCAACATCAAGAAGTGTCGGGCGTCCTCCTAAATATGCCCTCTGATTCATTGATGCAGAAGTGTCGATGAGAAAGACAATTATGGTCATCTTTAAGACTTAGAGCGCTAACCCCGTGTATAAAATTCAACGATGCTACTTGCACTATCTCGTTTATACGGCATACCAACCGCGTATGACAAATATAATATATGTAATTTTTGAATAAATTATATAATATTATATTCTAATTAAACATTTAAAATTACAATACCATTATTATTGTTACTTTTATTATTATTTTTTATAACGTATATATCGTATAATTAATGGTTACTTGGGCAGACACCAGCCCTTGTTTCGATGCGACCGTACGAGCCGAATGTATCAGTAAAAGTGAGTTCAAGAGAGTCCTATACTATACTGCCCAGTTTCGCTACACTCCACTCCACTACAATCTTTTTTCTTTTGCTACGTACACCCACACATATGTTTTCTACAAATATATATATGCATGTACACTCGTTATGCCTTATATTACACACATCACATACATAAACGACTCAACCAACAGTTTTTAATGTACTAAGGAGTGGGGATGTGAGAATAGAAAATCTGATTGCTCAAATTCCACATCGCGTCAATTCCAACGACTCCATTGTAAACTATCATAATCATAATTAATTTACCTTTAATTATATTTATTTAATATTAAAGCAAATAGGTTGAATTACAGCTACGTTAATAATATATTATGAACAAGTGGTAGGTACTAACTGTGAGGATTAGGTTGATGGCGTTTTTATTTTTTAGGTTAAGAAATTGATAATTACATTTAAAAAAAAATGATTTGATCATTTTTACTAAATTAATTTTTTTAAAACTCATAATTTCTAAATTACTTTTTTTACAGATTAAATTTAAATTACAGATTCTTAATTATATTGATGGACTAGTGGCAAGAGTTACATGAGTCTGACTCATGTAATACAGAATTGAATTAAAAAAAAAAAAAAATAGCTGTTTATTTTTTAAAAATAAAATAAGAATCGATTTTACAGAAATTAAAAGATCAAGAAAATTAATTGCTAATATTTTTCCTTTTGTCTGGAAATAAATTATGGAAATTTAGACCTTGAATTTATTTTTTTATGACACTGAAGTTGACAGATATTAAAAATTTTTATAAAAAAAATTAAATTAAAAAGTTTGACATGTGAAAATTAATAAAAATCACAAGTAGAAATTTTCAGAAGCATTTTTTTATTGTAATTAATTTATTAAAAAAATTTTTTAATTAACAGCTGACGGCTAACTTCAGTGTTACATTTTTTTTTGTTTTATAAAAGAAAATTTTAGCAAGTTAGACTCATTAAATTGTCAAATTCCATTAATGTAATATTAAAAGTCTAAACTCTAGAATCGTAAATTAAAAATATACAAATGTTTACAGCTGCTTTAATATTTTACAAAGTAAATTAATAGACAGTATATCAACAAATGATAAACAGTTTTACATCTAGAGCAGGATAAAATATATAGATAAAGATATTTTAATGTCACGAGTTGAATACTTCTGAGTACAACATTGTTTCGTTTAGAGTAACGACGTGGCAATATCGCATTTTTAACCTTAGCTAAAATTAATTTTCTGTCTCTCAATTTATCTGATAGAAAAATTTACAGACTTGTACTCATGACTAAATGAATAAATAATACTAGTTTTCTGTAGTTTTACTATAGTACATAACATGTTATCGTTATATACCCCCTCCAATTATGCCATCCCGACATTGAATTGAGCAGCTTTTATAATTACATTTGTAAAATTCAACAGTCAATAAATTTTTAGATTTTTTTTTTCTTTTCATTCTTGAAAAAGTATCAAATAATTATATTTCACTGACATTTATTATAAAATAATAATTCTTGTCATATGAATGTAAATTTATATTTAAATCTCTCGTTTAATCTATTCGATACGTAGAATTTATCGGATGATAATTTAAATCCATTTATACCTACAAAAAAAAAAAATTAAATTAATAATTAATTACAGCAATAATTACATATTGAGTATTTCTAATATCCGTAATCTATAAATAAATTATTAAGTACTTATATATTAATTTAAATAAATAACACTGAAGTTGGCAGATATTAAAAATTTTTTTACAATTTTATAGCAATTAAATTATTAAAAAAAAATTTAATTGAAAAGTTTCACATGTGAAAATTAATAAAAATTACAAGTGAAAATTTTTAGAAGCATTTTTTTATTGTAATTAATTTATTAAAAAAATTTTTAAAATTAACAGCTGACCGCTAACTTCAGTATTATTTTAAATAAAAGTAATTATTCAGCTTAAAAAAGTTACTGGCTCTTTTTAGGGCTTTCGGATAGATTTTCTTGATAAATAATTTTAGTTAATCATCTCAATAATTTATTAGAAACTCCCGTGATTTTAAGACCATGCTCGATGATGTCTATAGCGACTCTGTAGTGTACTAAACAAGAAAACATATGTATACAGAACGTAAACTAAAAATAAATGAGTTTTTATATAAATCTTAATTGTTAAAAAAATTAATTTTTATTAATAATATTTATTTGTATTAATTTTAAGTTATAAAGTAATTGTATATATTTTTATAATTTATATTTTTAATTTTTTTATACATACAAATATGTTGATCATAACCTCAAACTGAAAATTAAAGACCGGTTTTATTGGATTTACATTTAAATTTATAAATCCATAGTTATTTAAAAATTGTTTTAATATATGAAACTATAAATCTAAAATTGTTTATCGATAAAGAAATTATAATCTGATTAATTTTTGTAAGTACATGTTTCATAATTTATTTAAAATTCTTAAGTGATTTTGAATTATTTAATAAATATATTATTAATTATAATTTTCATTTAACAGGATAGAAAAAATCTTTGTTTAAAATGGAATTCAAGGAAATTATTTTGAAGCTTAATGATCTACGTAAGCAAAAAATAAATGGTGAGCTAGATGATTCCGACCATTTATCAGCTGAACACATAAAATGGAGAAATGAATTAAGCTTTGATTTATTGGATGAATATATCAAACATTCTTGTGAAGAAGTATGTATAAATATTATAACATTAAATAATTTTTAAACTATTTATTTTATTTACTAAATATTGTTTTACAGATTCGACTCACCACACTCAGTCTTCTAGTTGAATCTAAAAAAAGTACTTTACGTTTTTTAGAAAAAGAATTAAATATAATAATAGAGTTTATAAAATTTAATCTTGGAGAAAAATTTGAATTCGTTCCCGTCATCAAAAAAGTAATAGCCTTGGAAATTTTTTTAACTTTTATGTTAAATATTTTCATTTAATAAGTCATATTTTTTTTTTTTTTTTACTTCAACTAGGTATTTAAACGAATGAGTCAAAGTCTTGCTGTGTTTCGAAGAAATGTAATGCAAATTGAGAAATTTAAATCACGAGAGAAAGAAGCATCTGAAGATTTGGAATTGTATCAACAACGCGAACAAGAGTATACAGAGCTAGCTAAGGAATCATTGAATTCAATAAATTATTATCGCTCATTTTTCTTTAATGTCCGCGATGAATGTTTGAGTGGCACACGGATCGGAGCAACTCATACACGAAAAAAAAATAGTTTGGGTATATTACAACTGCAACAAAATATTTTAGAAAATGATTTTAGTGATATATCGTGGAATTTTGAACAAGTAAATAAATTATTTCAATGTTTATTACTTGATACGTATGAAACAAATAAAGAAGTAACTTTTCAAATATTGTCAAAAATTAATCCGGTTACATTAAATTTGACAAACTCGAAGAAAGTTGATGAAATGTTGTACGTAGCAATAAATTTGGGAGATTGTATTCGACCACTTGACAGTATTACAGCATCGTATATGTTAAGAATTTGTCTTATGTCACCAATCATTAAAGAAGTATTAAAAAATTATCAGAAAAATAATCTGTATGAAAATGATACTTTAGCTCAGTTAATTATGGTTTTGCTTGAACATGCTAAGGTGAGTTTCTATTTTATATAATTTTAGCATAAGAATTATTTGTAATTAATGCTTCATTTATTTTTTGTATAGATTTCTGCAAAATTAGCGAATGAAAATATTATTGATGCTGTTGCAAAACATTCCTTGTACGGGTATATTTTTTGTATAAGAAAATTAATTTCTTCCTGTGATCTTAAGTAAGTTCTGTAATCATTGATTATCGTTTTATTACTGCAATTAAAATATGAATTGATTCGAGTAATAAATTTATTGAAATTATTTGTTTCAGAAAAGTTGATATTAAACTCTGGTCAATTATAATTAGTGATATAATAACTGTTAGTTTGGAATTATACACAGCAGTTTCCTCAGTAGTAAATAATTCTTCACCAGAAGGTCATTTTCCAATGGACCTCAATAAAAAATATTTGGGTGTTGATGGGGACAAATGTGATCTAATAAAAGTAACACCACAAATGGTTCTACTATGCTCATGGCGTACTGTCAAAGAAGTCAGTTTATTGTTTGGCTATCTGATGATGAAATCACCGATTGAAAATGATAACTCAATAATAGGTTTATTGTCAAAACAACAAATCATTGAAATTGGAGATCATTTAGTTACGTTACTTTGCGAAACAAAGCATCGAGGTGCATTTGAACAAGCACACGTGGGGTTTGAGCAGTTTTGCACACGATTATGGCGACTTAAGCAAAATCATTTGAATGAATTACCTAAAATATGGTTGAATGAATTACTTATGGCTATCACTGGGTTATCGCCGGGAAATGCAAAGTTATGCGCTACTCGGCGTAGTGCTGGTATACCTTTTATGGTTCAAGCTCTGGTTGCTTCTGAACCTTCAATCAAAAATAAAACAGAGGCTGTAGTTTTCAACTCGTTGATGAAAATTTTATTAGATTTAACAAAAATTCAAGATGAACTTGAATTATCTAGTACTGCAATGGACATTATAGAAAAAGAAAAATTTTTTTCTAATCTCAAGATCGATGAATTAAAGAATTATTCTAGTGCAATTACTTCAGGAAGTTGTGATGACAATGTAACAATTACAGAAGTAAAAATGCATGTTTTGAATATATTACGTGCATTATTTAAACATGCCCAGCTACGAGATCTGTCTAAAATTTATTCTTCAAGTGGATTAATTGCGGCAATAAACAGTTATGATAAAAAAACATGGGCTGTAAGTTAATAATAATATTAAAAATGTTCAAATTATTTTTTTATAGAGCTCATTTTCGAAATTTTTTAATTTTAGGAACGCAATGCTGCGACATTATTATTCAGTGCTTTAATAACTCGAATTTTCGGTGTACAAAGAACAAAAGATCACGTAAATTTAACAGTTCACAATAAAATGACTGGTCGAGTATTCTTCGAGAAATATCCACAACTGTTACCATTTATGCTTAATCAACTAAATGCATACATCAATGATGATAGTAATCCTATAAGACCTAGTATTCAATCAATTCTACTCCTCTTATCTCGATTATATCTCTCGTCGAATTTAGACACTAATTATGACTGGAAGGTGAGAGATCAATATATTTTTATAGTTGAACGAACTGTTATTATTTCCTCTTTTGTGTTCATTATTTTAAACAGATTGCTTTTATAAATTAGGTTGATGAATTCGTAAGATTAGTTTCAACGTGTGCTAAAAGTAGAATATACACAACACGAGAATTAGCTGCTAGAGCTGTTGTACCTTTGCTTACAGAGAGAACTGTTTGTTTATTTCTTAATGAGTTATTTGAAAAGATTAACATTGAAGCAAACAGTGGTAAATCATCACGCTGGAATTCAATACATGGCTACATACTTCAGGTTTGTTCAACATTTAACATTTTAGAAATTAATATTTCAGTTTTTTTTTTTTTTTTTTAATTAATCTTATCTTATTAATTATCAGGCTTTGGAAATTACGAAGAGCAGTTTACTTTTAACATGTAAATTATCTGAAATACATTTAGGTGAATTCATCTCTAATTCAAAGTGGATTATTCGAAATGTTAGCTGTTGTAATAATAGATCAGCTTGCTATCCATTAGCAGCAGCTTATATTGATCTTCTACATGAATTTATGAATCTCTATAAATACAAGTAAGTTTATTATTAATAATATTAAAGTATTTATAAACTAAAACTTTCAGGTATCTAATTTTAATAACTGAAATGAATTTCGCTTATATTTTATTCATAAAAAAGCTCAAACAATTTTTTTGTTATTTTTTTTTTTTTAGAAAAGAACAATTTTCTTTTTCATTGTATCATCAAGTACTTCATGAATCAATAACGTATGTCAGTAGAAATCAATTGAAAAACCAACTAGGAAAAGAGAGTTTTGAATTTTCTACGGTTAAATTTTTTGTGAACTGGCAACTTAAAATAAAACTCAAGTATACTTTAGAAAAGGATGAATGGTTAAAAGTATGGGGTAATATATTATCCCATACTAATATTCAAGTGCAAATATTAGCTTGGACAAACATAATAGAAACTGTTTGTCGAAAATCTGAAGAATTTTCCATTCCCACACAAAATCCATTACTCTTTTTAGCGATTCATCGTGCTTGTGATGAATTGTATAAAGAAGAAATCGATCCAGATATACAAGATGCAATACACGACTTTTTATTTCAACTCGACAATAAAAATAATGTGAATAGCCTTAAAATTGATGAGCATTCATATTGTGATGTAATATGCCCAGCAGTTTTAAATAATTTTAGAAAAAATACATCTTATAGTTCTAGTTTTTTGAGACTGTTTGGAAAAGTATTTGGCAAATCATTAGCCTTTTACACTAGTCAGGTATTTATCGTAATAATAATTATAAGGATAATACTTTATTAAATTATTAATCGATTTTTTTTTTTTTTTTTATAAATTCCAGCCTTCAGTACAAAGAAACATAGATTTTAATTCCGACCCGTATGAAATATTTTATAACAATTCTTGGACTAGTTCATCCGGACTTGATTCTAGATTAGCCATTGCTAAAGTAATGCCCGATATTTATATTGATACAAAGATATTAGGCAATGATCATTTAGGTATGTATTATAATATTATACATAAATTAATTATTACACTAATAAAATAATTGACTCTATCTTTTAAATATTATACAGAACTTTTACTTGACTGGTGGACCATTTTATTGAAGTTACTAGTAGATGATAATTCACAAGTACGTTCGATGGCTTTATTGGCCCTGTCAAAGATTGAATCATCAGATAAAGTCACAAAAAATTCCAAAGAACCACTAGAAATATTATTTGAAAAATTTTTTAGTTGTATTTTAGATGATAGCGCAAAGTTTGCTGCATATTTTGTTTGGAGTCTTTCATTATCGGAAAACGATTTTGAAATGGATGATAGTGATGTAAGTATAAAATTAGCTTAATTATTATTTAGTAAATTAAGAAGTTATTTTAAAAATGCATTTCATTATAGGTTTTCAATAAGTGTTACAATTATGAAGCGTATGAGCCGTTACGTATTTCCGATTTGTGTGGTCGTTACTTAAAAGAAATAACACACAATCAATGGAACACTGAAACTATTTTTTCATCAAACCTACAACGATGGCTTAGCAATAAATTGAATATACGAGTTTCAGAATGTGAAAATGCACAAATTTTAATTAGTGTGTACAAAAATCGTCTACCAAAAGTCAACCAAACTTTAGACGATATATTGGATCCGACTTATAATGACAAATTAGTTCAAATTTTAGCATTTGAAAAATTTTTAACACTTATTGATAAAAATTATTGTTTTAATTTGTGGAATTGATAATTTCCGTCAATTTTTATTTTAGGCAATGTTTCGATTATTTTTTTTTAATACATTTTTTACAATAAAAACAATAAAATTTTTATTAAAAATTTTTCATATTAGTTTGAATTATTGAAACTCATAGATAATAATCTTCACGATAATTTTTTTTTGACAACTGAATAAAGTTTAGAACTGAGACAGTGTAGTAAACTTAGACGGATATTATACCCGCAATGTAAATTTTGTTGTTACAAAGCACAGGAAATTAAACTCTCAGAGGAGAATGAGGTGAAAACTTTATCAAGTTGTCCTGATATTATTTGATTGACAATATAATATAAATATTTTGTATAGATATGGATTTAAAATTTTACAGTATAATTTACTTTTATTAAAATTATTACTGTTCAACATCTAAAAAATATTTTCATCAAGATTAAATCGTATCAAACAAACTAATTTAATGAAGCTGCGTTTAATTTACATCTTCTTCATTCATTAAATTGGGTCATCTTATTACTTAATAACTTTAAGAAATGCATCATTTATTTTTGCATTTTAAATTGGCAGAAAATAATTTTTTTTTTTCATACTCATAAATTTTATGACATTAAATTTTTTTTATTTTATTTAACAAATAAATCTTTTCTGAAAAACTATTTTTAAAAAATTGCATTTATAATTTTTATAAATTTCTAAATGTCAATTTTTTTTTCTTATTTATTTGTTAAAATTAATAAGTAGCTGCAAAATAAATTCTCATATAAATTTTAATTTAAAAAAAATTTCTTATTTACAAATTATTCATACTAGAGAAAGGAGTTAAATATTTTTGCACTTATAACTTCTCAAAATACTGTATATGAAAAAATAAGGTCAAAAACAAAGTGTGTAATGAGCGTTAATATAAATACGGGAAGAGTAATACTTGAAGTTAAGGAGTAGTACGTGTATGAGGGTGTAAACGAAAAAAAAAAAAAAATACTTGAATAATAAAAGTAGAAAACGAGGAATAAGTGACAGGTAAAAAGCTCTAGTACAAAATTAAAACATCTCTCAAGACGCTCCAGTTCTTTTTTGATGTTCATCGCGCGATTGTAGTGCCTGTGTATTAGCAACTAGATCGTAAACAGGTTCAGGGGGTGGTGTATGATGCTGAAATGCTGAAATCGGCTAGTATAGCTATATCAGGAGTCAAATTCAAAAGGGATATGATATGTATTTCATAGAGTTTTATTAAAATGGTAAAACGAAAACGAAGACTGCCACCCGTTATGCAGATCGAAATGGGAAATGGCGAGTATAGGTATAAGATTGGATGTAGGGCGACGTAGAATGACAAGAGAGTCCGAGTAGTTGGCGCTTCAGTCGAAGCTCGTAGGCTGGCTCGTTATTATAGTCGTACATACATATTTTTAGAATAATTTCACGATTTCGTCTTGCTCGGTTTCGGTCGGTGAATAAATGTGTGTTCATTTTTAAACTTTTTACACTAGTATTTATACAATTCATTTATTAATGTTTATGTTTATATTGTCATTGTAATAATAGCTATTCTAGTATATTTATAATAATATTGTACATATAAAAAGTAAAGGGTGAACGAACGATAACGATTGTGCGTGTAACATAACTAAGCATGGAGTTTTAGATTTATCCTAATAACAGGTGAGTTATTTTTATTTTTTATTAATATTCATAATATCCATTTTTTAATTAATATAATGTTATTATTTTTTAATACATTATTTGTCTCTAGGCAAGTTTTTATTTTATATCTGTCAAAATTCACTCCTGTTTAAATTATATCAACAAAAAAATTGTTGTTTATACGTCACAGTGTTTCGGAAACTGGAGATTACACTTTGTACCATATGAAAATTATTCTTATGTACAGGAAGTTTACTCACCTGCTGATTTTATTAGTACTTTGTACTATTTTTTTAGTATTTACTTTAATGAGTTATAAAAATCTTTAGGAATAATATAAGTCTGGTAAGTCTTAAAATTAGTGAGAACAATTCTTGGAAATAGAATTGCGTATAGTTAATAGATTATTTTTTTTTTTTTATAAAATTAAGCTACGTACATTTCAGAAATTTTTTTTTGAAAAAATTTCACTTAAACAATTAAAAAAAAAATTTCACATGTAAAAAACTTGAAAAAATATAAGTGCAATTTTTTATAAATGTCTTTTTAATTGAAATTTAATTAATAAAAAAAAATCAAAAATTTTTAGACGTCTGCTAACTTCAGTTTCATAATTTATTTATCTTTTTCTTGGATAATTATAGCGTTAATAATTAATTACGTTAGTTGAATTTAATCAGTCAATTTATATTACGATAGAAATAATTTATCATTATAGCAAATGCGTGTTGTATGTGCGTTGGCGTTACAGACAAAACGATGACATCCGCATGGTCATTATGACTTCTTGAATACATTAAATAAAAATAACTCGGTAATTAAATCAATATTACCAAATATTTGTAAGGATGCATTATAAATTTATTATATAATATTTATTGAATTATTTAGTATCAGGTGATAAATATAAAATATAAAATAAACTTTTCTTTCCTATTGATAAATTTCAATGAATGAAAATACAAAAAAAAAGTATTTGAATTGAAAGAAATTAAAAAAGGTTTATGTATATTTAAACTGTGATTGTCGAGATTCAATAATATTAAATTTATCATGAGATTTTAATAGAATAAAAAGCTCCTCGTTGTTTTCTACTTTTATATCACCGAAGACTCCAGAATAAATAATCCTCCACTCGCAGTAATACTCTTTCGGTTGGTCTCTACTAACCTGGCCCCTTGGGGACACATAAATTTTGCGTAAAATTGACTGGAAGAAAAGGCATACATTAGCCCAAGGATCTGGTAAAATATAAATAATACATGATAGAGATGACTGAGAATCGTAAACGTGAGCTAAGTTCACGGTGAAAGAAAATACACTCGATATTATTCATATATAAAATATCAAAAAGATTTTGTATATTGATAAATCTTCTTTTTTATTTTTTTATCATTCATAAATAAAATTTTATAAGTCATGTTATGAAGATGACCTTTTAAAAGAAATCATAGAAAGCTAAAAAACATTTACAAATATATTATTTAATTTTTTTTAATTTTTTCTGGTAATTTTCAAAGTTAGTTTTAAATCTATTTATGATCATAACGAGCTCACGTCAGACTATTACACATGTAAATATATATTACGAGGTTGCACGTATTGCTTTTTAATAGAGTAGACTATTTGAGATGATGAGAAAAAATTCAATGCAAATTACTACCTATGAATATGTAATCTTAATTATCTTTTTTTTTTTTTCTTTAAGTTGTTGACAATTTATTTTATTACTTTTTTCTTTATGATCTGATTTTAGTATCAAAATTTTATTAAATGCATTATTTATAGAACTTACTCATAGACTTTATCGATGTTGAATCATTATTACATAATACTGAATAATTATTATTCTTTATTGTAAATTTTAAACGAAGTATTTATTTATAAAATTTTTAATTTATAAAAAATAGATATATAAATTTCTCTAGCATTGAATAATAATTTTTTTCTTTACAATTTTTATATTTTTAGATTAAGATAAAAGAGCAATATTGAAAATATAAATATTTAAAAATATTTTTCATTATATTAGAAGCAAGATCAGTTAAGTTCTTCTTAATCTTCACTTAAAAATTTTATAAACCATAAATATGTATATTCTTTATCTACTTATGTTCATAATGACTGTTATATTTGCTATAATAGTAACTTTTCCAACGTCATTTTTCATAGAATACTATAGAACCGAAAATTCTGATACGCCACTACAACAAAATTCAATTTATTTAGAATCTAGTACAAATAATGATTATTCAGATGAAGAAATTGTAATCGTACAAAATCTAAAACATGCCTCTACATCAAATGATGATTGGGAAACTCAAGAACATAACGAAGTTCTTGTTCCAATACCATCTATTTCTAGAGAGCCCGTATCAATAGAATTACTGAGTGAGCAATTAGTAAATTTAAATAACCTTGATACTAGCGTTAGTCCAGTTGTTGGAAAATTCAATGATAATTTTAAAAACATTATTAAAAATACAATGAAACAAAATATTCAATATCTTTTAAGCGATAATAATTATGAAATACACTTATCTTATCCTGACGATTACGTCCAAGATATAATTAATTTAATGGAGGAAAATGATAATACAAGTAATTTTAAAGACTTGTGTAATTTCGGGATTAAAATATTACAAATGCATTTAACTTCTCAGAAGAAAAGAAAATTTTATATGAATTCATTGATAAATATTATTAAAAAGATTAATAGAATAATTGTGCAGAAAAATAATATAAATATACCAGAAAAATCTGATTGGGGTAATGCACTTTTTCGCTCGTTAATTTTATTAGCAATGTATGAATACATGGGATACAACAATTTAAATAAATTATCCACTTGTCATAATGTAATAAACTCTATCATCCATAACTTGGATGAATCAGTTAAAATGCCCTTTGATAAAGATATTCAATTTATATGTTTAACAATACCGATATTACTAACTGATTATTTGTATGATCGTCATAAATTTGATAACGAAATTAAAGAAGCCGTTGGCTATTTAAAAGAGACATTTGAAAAAGTTGATAATAAAAATAAATTCTACTACAGTTTATATGAAATATTCTCGAATGAATTGAATACATAGTAAATAATTATTGGATATTTAATTATCATTTTTTTTTCTTTAAATTTCAGATCCAACCATTCAAGCAATAATGAAGATTAAATAAAAAACGAGTCACCGTTGAATAAAAAAAAAAAAAAAAAGAAAAAAACAATGAAATTCTCCAGCGTAATAAGAATAAATATAGAATCAATGGATATGATATTGATCTATCGTGAAACTCGGTGATTTCTTGACGGAAGACACTGAAGTTTTTAGAAACCATCTAAGTAATCGGAGAAATGCCAACGTAAACACTTAAGGAAATATTGTTAATGTAAGTGCATGTATGCGTGTATATATGCACGCGTGTGTGCGTGACAACGAGGAGGAGGGTGATGGATGACATACGAGGTTCTTCGGCAGGTCGCCGACTTTCGCAGATCTTCGATCCAATCGCCCGACTCGCCTCCGATTTCGGTTCTAGTTCTTCAGCTCCTTGCAGTCCACGGTTGGGTTTAAACAATAGAACTTATGAAAATGCCAGTGTTTTTGAGTCTAATAAGTCTCGAGGAAATAATACAACAGCAGATAACCTTACTCACGAAAATACACGATTATTATCAAGACAACGAAGTGGTAGTACAACACGTCAAGTATCTATATTACCGTCTAACAGATCCCAGCAATTAAATGATTCACCTGTACACTCTAGAAGCTTGACGTCAACTTATGTCAATGTACCATGTGATAATTCACACCATGGACGTAGAGATAAATCCTTTACTGATAATAATAAAAGTAATATTGGGTATGTTGAGCTCAGATCTAAAGACAATAAGTCTCATTATCACGGTGTAATGCCACCGCCTTTTAGCTTCAGCTCTGAATCAAGTGGCTGTGTGGAATATGCTGATAAAAGAAATTTATACGAAAATAAATCGGATAATTTTAGCACGTATGATAATTTTGAAAATGATTCATCGTCAGATGCATCTTCACCTTTATTTGAAAATATTGCTGGTGACGGTGGTTCCTCATTGAGTTCAAATGTCGACAGGATATTGTCGGCATTTGGTGGTAGTAAACAACAGCAATTTCGTAGAGCATCAATTGATCGTGATGTTACCTTCAATTCATCAATGTCACCGGCAACCTCTGCTAGTGACGAACCGAGAGAACGATTTGATGGTCGAACTACTGCTTACTCGTCCTCGAAAAGTTTTGATGCTGGTTTTTCTGCTACTGTAGAAAATCTCAATTGGCAAGAGAGATGTTTAGAGTTACAGATTGAACTTCATCGGAGCAGAAGTCAAGCAACCAGAGTACGTGATATGCTACGGGAGAAGGTAAGTTTATCAGAGAAAATTAACTAAAAATATTTTTTATTCATAAATAAATTTTTTATACTCGTGAATAATTTATCATCGCTGGAATTTAAAAATATTACATTTTTCATCCGATTAAAAATAAAAAAAAGTTTCGTTTTTTTATTTTTTAAAAGTAAATGCATATTTTCATAAATAACATTTTTTATCGTAATAATGAAACTACGTTTTTTTCGTTAAGTGAATCTATTTTGTTTTTTACCTATTTGCTGTTCAAAACATACACCTGGTTATCTTGACGTGAGTGCTTTTACTCACCCTGATATGCTTTTTTTTTTTTTTTTTATGTTTTTTTAAGCTTCCTTTGGGAGCTATCACTGAGATATTTGATCCGTGACAATGCAATGAACGGTAACATTTGAGCCTGTCTCTCATCGGGATTACTATACATTTTCATTGTTGACTGACCGTATTCTAACAATTTATTACTTCAAAAACTTTTGTCTTCGATCCCATTTATTTATTTTTATTATGAATTTCGGTTATGTATTATTATAAAATAAATGATAAGAAGACTAAAGTATACTGAGAAATAATTTATAGTTGATTATGATATATTTCGATCCTTGAGACTAAATAATTATATGCGCAGTCACGTTGAATAAATTGACATTGGCTATGGATTAAAATGAGATAAAGCACGTTAAAATCACCACTCTTATTTTTAGATTTAGTATAAATTTATTTAGCTTATAAAAGACAATTATTGTCTGAAAGAATGGCAATAGATCAAACGTTGTTTTTTTTTTCTTTCAATGAAAGAAAAATTTCCATTAAAAATTTTTTAATATTTCAACAGTTTTAATGTCGAAATATTTAAGGCAGCCGTTTTGCTTTGGTGGTAGGCATCTCCCTTCTTTACTCTATTATATTATACGTTTATATAAAACAAGTGCTTTAACTCAACCAGCTTTATCTTAATCTTCGTTGGAAATTCTAATTTGTTTGTCTATAAAGTTTGTACCGTTACTGCTTAAAGTCAAGCGGAAACAAAAGTAAAAGTTTCATTTAAAATTTTGAATTAAGTAAATAAAATTGTTAATAAAAAACGCTAAATTTTTCATCTGTTCTTTGAGTAAGAAAAATAAAGCACTGTTAGAATATGACAATGAATATAAAAAATTTTTAGATTAAATTTTTTATAAAAATTGAATAAAAATAAATGTAATCTAATGATTGCTAAAATTATCGATAAAAGAATGAGTGTTGCTAATAAATTTAGTTTGTACACTTCGTAAAATGTATGACTTACATTGAGTATTTACGAAAATGATAGTATATGTTGCAGAATGAATAAAGAGAAAACCCTGGGGAGTAATATCATTCGGTTACCTATTACATTACCGTAAAATATACCCCATTATCTTGATTTGTCTCTCAATAACTTGTATACTCATTATCATTATAATTTACATGATGATTTGCGTGTTTGTCTCTTAGTTTACAATTGTTTATTTCGATTTACGTCACTTTATAAATGTCAACTACTACAAATACGGAGAAAATTAAATGTTAAATATGATCTCTCCCTTAAGTAATGCCGGAATAATATAATTTATCATACACGAGTTCTAGTTGAATAAAAATAAGATCCATTTTATTTGATGTGACCGATTCAATTTATTTTAATATTAGATATTAGAAAAAAATAAAAGAAAAATTTAGATATTCCGCAGTAATAAATTTTCTCATATATCTTCTTTATTTATACAAAAATACAAATGACCAAGCTTTCCGACGCCGGGTGTCTCAAGATCTCAAGAAGAGTAAAAGAACTGAAAGGGAAGAAAGATGTAACGCGACAATATTCTGTTCGGAAGACGAAAAAGTGGCGCCGTGACGCCTCGGCGTCGGTGAAACTTCCGCACTACTACAAAGTGGTTAGCCGCATCAGCCAACTACACATATATTTATATACATATGTGTATATGATGCATATATATGTTACAACAGAGACATAAAATATCTGTCTAGTAGTATTTAGCTCTTACATTGATCCTACAAAGCCGCGTCCTTTGTATCGATTCATGACAGAGACAATTAAATAGATGTTCCTTCTAAATAACTATACTATACAAGTTTTAGTTTTTATTTTTATTTTATAAAGTCAATAAAATTGCATTCTGAATTACATTTTATAAATATTTTTTTTTTTTTTTTTTCCGGATCGTATCATCGATCAAAGTTGTTTTTATCTGACTACATAGATAGATTAGATTATCAATTCTATTGTGAATGTAAATTTTTTTTACAATACAATCTAAATTTGTCAACTTGACATCCACGATAAACACATCAAAAGACTTCACTCTAGATAGATTTATCTAAGATTTTATATCTCTCTAAATTTTTTAAATTGTGAAAGTAAAGTAAAATTTTACTCTATGATTTTAAAAATGAAAAATTCGAAAATTTTCTATAATTTACTTTGGCAATAAAATATTGGAAATATTTTTTTGTTAAAATGAATATGAATTGTTTTTATTGTCACTCGTTTTCGGAATAAAAGATATCTCTTTAGTACTATGTGACTGCATAAAGAATTCAATCACTCGAAATATGTAGCAAAAAAACTTTTTCATTGTGAAAATATTTCCATGTGGTCAACTTTTTATACAGATATAGTTTTAATATATATAGAACTTTCAATTGAAGTTTTTTTTATGGTTTGTTAGTGCATTGGTTAACAGAAAATTTATTAATACAGAATTGTAAATTTTTTTATAAGAACAAATGTGCATTTCTATAAAATCTATTAATAATGTACATGAAAAAATAACAAGTGTCTATTTACATGTAAAAAAAAATCCAGATAAATCCACGCAGCGTGAATATAAGGCCCTTAGATTCACGCAGCGTGGATTTATCTGGATTTTTTTACGTATGAATAGATATGTTTGAAAAAAAAAATATAAGGACAGTTTTTTAAAGCAACTACTTACGCAACATTCGCAATTAAAAATTAAAATTAATTCAAAAATTGTATGGGATCTTAATCTATATATAAATTTCACTATTAAGTCGAAAAAATAGTTCATTAGAGCAATTGAAATCTTTACAATCCTTATTAATTATATAATACATTTGAATGAAAATCTCATTAATGTAGACCTAAATTCTTATCAATATCAATTGAATAAAAGTAAATTAAGTACTCGGAAACCCTTTTTTCGGTTTATCTAGATCTTTTTTAAACGACAAGACCATTATTGTTACTGAAGGCTTCCTCGCCTCGTTTGTCTTAAAATGCAATTACATTAAAAGAGATTCGTTCACCTTTCTTATGTATACATGTATATTCACGTACATAAGAAGCTACTGAGATTGGACACTTCAAATTAACGAGTTCGGACATGGGCAAGTACTTTTGAATACTTGACTGAAGAAGTAGAAGTACTTTAAAGCGCGGCTTTAATCGTTTTTTAAGCAGAAGAAGCTCTAAGAACACACTCAGATGTGTATTAACTCTGTAATTTTTTGTTTTTAAGTAGAAGTACATTTACATAAAAAAAGGATCACTGTCAATGAAACGCACAATATATAATCGAAATTACGGATAATTTATCACTTGATTTAAATAATTGAACCGTATTCGAAGCTATAAGAAATATATAATCAATAAGAATTAATTTGAATAAAATCAACTCTGTGAAAGTGAATTGTTATTTTGCTTATTATCGGATAAGCTGAATTATCCAGAGATAAGCTATACATTTTCCTGATGTAAGCTTGCCGTCTCAGCACATTTTCGATGCACGTTCAGAGTACAAAGACACAAAGAAAATAAGATAGTAAGCTAAGAAGAACAAGAAGAAAATGAGAAAAGAAAATGTGTAGCAGCTAAAATAGTTTAGAATGTATTGACTATTTATCGGAGTACTCTCTTTGGTGTGAAGTAACTGGCTCTACGTGTGGCTCGTCAGTTGGACAGAATAAAGGATACCAAAGAAAAAAATCCTCATACTTTGCTCATCTATACTTATCTGTACGTATCGATGTATACCGGTTTCTCTGCTATAAGTAATATATATTTTTTCTACAGTGTCAGACAGCAGCACAGAGTACTGGTGCCAAACAATGTAATGCTGTGTAAAATAGATAAGTAACAGGAGCAAATAGAATATACGTCAGGAGAATAATAGAATTTTTTATAAACCGAATCTCTGCAAAAAAAAAGTTTGACTCCAGATGAAATTCAAATTTTGAAACAAATTTTATAAGAAAATTAAAAAAAAACCAAGAGCCTAATTATAAATGATTTTTTTTTAAGCATAAACCAAATTTAGGTCATATGGAATTTTTTTACAAGCAAAATTCTTAACACATATTTTCAAATAACAATTTCTTAGTAAAAATATATGATTTTGTAATAAAAATTTATTTAAATAAATTTCATGGTAAACTTTTACCAGGTTGATCATGAAACTTATTTTTTATAGAAATTAAATAATTATTTGAAATTGACAGTAACAAATTTTTTGTCAATTTACGCTGAACTATTAGAAGTCATTCTAATCATTTTTATTTGAATTAAATTATCTAAAGTATGTGTAATTAAAAATTTTAACTATAATTTTTATCAGAAAGAATTAATCATAAATTTGAAAATTCATTTATTTAAAAATTTGAATTTCATCGAAAATTCATAGTGAAAAAAATTTTTTACATTAACAGGCAAAGAAATTTGTCTGTAGTCGTCTAGAAAAGACATTGTCGAAAGATTTTTTAAAGTTTGAATCAGATGATGAATTGTAACATTTATGCTTCAGTGAAAGAAGAGCATAAGTGTAGACACGTACCATGATTAATGCTAAAAATGATACTTGATATGGATGCTTTTTCAAATGTAATTAAGCACAATGGAATTTCATGTAAACTGTTGTTGTTATTGTATGTACTAAGAATATTTTTAAGTGACAAGAATAATGAATTTCAACCAGACACAACATGTTAATAATAACTGTAACATTGACTCTATTTCTGAGTGATCTGATGATATTTATATAACGGTTAAATATCTGTCGGGAATAATATGAAAGTACTTGTCGATAATCAATGCTTTTTTAGCTTAGTTATAATAATTAATAAGAACCCATTCTGTCTTTAGCAAAGTTTTCAATTTTCTCTACCTCCACCTTCATTTATATTTAAATAAATTTCTAGCGACTAATTTTTTTCTATAAAAAAGAGAGTATGACGATGATATGAAAAAATTCAAGGCCCTGTCCTAAATTTAGAATCAATGTTTGAAAAATTTTACCGGAATATCTTCTAATAGATAAAAAGCTTCTTAATTTTTTTATGACTCGAAAGGATTACAAAAATAAAAACAACCATTTCAACTTGACATTATTCTCTAACTATTTTTATTTTAGGGATAATAAAATAATATGGTCGATGGGCGTAACTTAGCATTCTGCTGATGATACATAATTCATCTTAATCCCTGATGTAAAAAACTAATAAAAAAAAATGTTTGCTACTTCAAACTAAATTTTTATGTTCCCATTTTATCAATCTCTAAGATTGTCGGGATTTTGTTAGTTAGCAATAACAAAATTACAAAAAAATAATATAAATTTCATGTTATCGTGACCTGAAGAGGGTTTTTTTTTAATTTTTTAAACCCTGTAATATCTATCGGGTTAAAAATGTTTGCTACTTAGACAATACCCAAGAATGCAAAGTCTATTTTACTAAGTAATAAAAATAAAATAACTTTAGTTTCACGGTAGTTAAACAGAGAAAGCAAAAGAGTTGAAAGTAGCAAAAACATAGAAAAGCTACAATATAACCCCAGGGTGCAATTTATCATGAGAGCAAAGAGGTAAAACTGGTGAGTAGAAACCAGTAGCCATGTACTTGTTTATATATATACATATATTATGAATATTTATATTTAAAAAGAACTTTTTCATTATTGTTAACGGTTCTTGTTATATGTGTCCACATTTTGAAAAGAAATCGGCCACCATTAAAAAAAACTCTTTACAGTAAGTCTTACAATAATTGTGTATATATGTCATGGAGATAGTTATAAAAAATTTTTCATGTGTTAGCTCTACAAAGAAAAAGAAAAGAAAAAAAAAAAAAGGAACTTTTGTTGCAAAAAATATGCAAGTCAAAGTTATATGACTTTTAATACCTTTTCCACAAAGTATGAAATATAAAACGTGATTCTACTTTCTTTGATTATAAACTTTTGGAATATATTTTAGGCAAAGTGTGTTATTATTACAGATGCTATATTGTAATCAGTAGTTTAATAACTTTGACGCCGTTCGTAAAATAAGGAATATATATATATATATTATAATGGATAGGTTCTAGTTCATATCTTCCATACTTTATTAAAATTTAATAGATTTTTTTTTTCAGTTCCCAAAACTTTGAATTTAATCAAACGACCGGAACTTCATTTGATAAAAGAATTTGGAGTTAAAATATGAAAATTGCTTCAAAAAAAAAAAAAAAAAAAAATCGCAGGTGCAATATACCGTA
Organism: Cotesia vestalis; assembly: GCA_000956155.1. NCBI lineage: Eukaryota > Metazoa > Arthropoda > Insecta > Hymenoptera > Braconidae > Cotesia > Cotesia vestalis. Next base: position 54,734 of record JZSA01001275.1, read on the forward strand.
ATGTTTTTATACAGAAAGAGAAATTACTATAAAAGTCTAAAATTACACGGAAAAGCAATAAGAAAATTCACATCCATTAAAAACGGCTTGTTCGTGAAATTGGATGTCAGTAATAGCTTCTTTTTATTGTTAAATTGAGATCGATAAAAATTTTAAGTGAAAATTTTCACTGTATTTTGTGACATTGTTTTAGCCAGTTTTTATTATCATACAGTTTTTGTATTATTCTAACGAAAAGAATTAAACTGTGAATTTAATAAATATTGAAAACAATACAGCAATAATTGATATTGTGTTGTAAAGTCTGGTAATCAAAGCTCCCGTCGCAGTGGTTTGAATTTTGCTTCGACGTAACGAACTGTTGGCAAGTTAATCAACCTGTCGAATTAATTAAACTCGCTGAACGCCAGTGTATATATTGTAAAGGGCTTTGGTTTACCAGTATAGTTGTGTTGAGCATATATTGCTAGAATAAATTTAATTTTGTGTCGATGATAATCAATGAATTTATTTAAACTCTCAATTAATTGTTTCGATAACATTATTAATTACAATAAACTATTTCATCCATAAATATTCATTATTATTTATCAATACGACTGATTTCATTTTTTGCTCATATGTATGCTTTTTGAATTAATCCTATATGAATTTCATTTCGTTTAATTAACTTAAGCTAACTCTTATTTAAAAAAATTTACAAAAAAAAAAAAAAACTCATTGAATTTTTTTGAATGTATAAGTATGAATTATTTGTTAGAATTTGTTTAATAAGGAGTAAGTACGGTTTCTTCTAAAAATAAAAAAGTTTCATTTTTTCTCTGAAGATAATGAAACATAACGCGGCATGTTTCTAGCCTAGGTCCTACAATTCTTAGCGGATCTTAATAAACCTTGACATTTATATATCTCAGACGATTATCAAAAACAAGTTCAAATATGAGCAAAATTGATCGGTTAGTTTAGTAACGGTAAAAATTTGAAACTTACCAAAATTCGAAATTTTATACTTTTACTGCTTTTTTTCCAAATAACTTTTGAACTAAATAACTTATTCAATTTCCGTAAAATGGATGTAAAAGCTTACAAAATAAGCTTTAATTTTCATTTCTTTACAAATTTTTCGGATGAAAATTTTCCGTATTTTTGATAAAATTTTGCTGTTTTTTAATTAATTTTATTCAGTTTAATTTAATTTCTGTCTGCAAAAATTTACAATAGACTGGTTTAATAGCGAACAAGTTTTAAATAATTCATTGCTACTAATTGAGTCGCTTAAAGTTCGATATAAGTTAATCAACTAATTTTAATTTCGAAAGTCCATCCATATTTTGAATTAAAAAAAAAAAAAAAGGTATATTTCATGAAGAAAATAAAACTTTCGTTTTATTAAAAATACAATTGTAATTTTTCTGCATTATTTAAATAAAAATCTACGTGTATATAAATGTGTATCTGCGTTTATGCGCACGGAGTTAACGCGGGGGCGCGTATTTTCGTTCGTGACTTGCGCGCGCGCGTAACATCGTCTAGACTTGAGAAATCCACGAGTGACACGCGCCGGAAACTCCAGTACTTCGTACCGCGATACTCAGTGAAGTGTCTTTATTTTTGTCGCGGTTTCACGCTTGGTTTCGTACCCTGTAAACTAAAAAAAAAAACTATTAAAATAAACTAAAGAGACAAAAAAATTGTGATGTGACAGTCATCATTCACAATCGCAGATAAAATATGAAATCCTTTTCGTCTTAAATTAAATTACATTTATAATTTTAATTATTAATTTATTTTTATTAAAATCCATAGAAAAATATTTTATTTTGTAATTTTTATTTAATCATTATCTATAAAGTATTTTCTTGCTTATTGCAGAAAGAATAATTATTTATTTATTTAACATTTCACATAAATACAAAAACATTTTATCAAAAACTATGTCAATCAAACAACACCTAGATATTATAAACATAATACAAAAAATAATATAGATGATTTAATAATGAGCGCGTTCAATTTATTTATTGATTGTGACTACTGCAATACATGAATAGCAATACAGAATTCAAGGTACTGTAAATAATAGGCACAGGTGTATATGACAGCATGTTCTAAATAATGATTCATAGGTACAGAGTGGATCAATCGAATTGAATGAACTTGTATATTCAGATTGATGTCATGTTTGAAGGGGGCTCTATTCATTCTAGTATCAATCACACTTGTCATCGTTCATTAACGGCTTTCTCTTCAATTCCTATATTCTCGCTCCATTTTTTTATCTTTTTTTTTTTATCTTTAGCTTTTATAGAACTGTAATTGTTACAAGTTCAAATGACCTTCACCAATTCATCTCGTTACTTTGTTGTCACTGTGACATAACTGTTAACGAATTTAAAACAAAGTGAATTCATTTAAATAAAAGACAATGTCTAGTCCAGATATTCACATCCAATCGTATCTCTTTCATTTATTTTCTTATCATTTTGCTCAATTTATATTGCACAATATCGTATAATGCAATTTTTAAATCAATTAAATTCAGACATACCTGATTGCATTCTAAAAATAGTTATTCTAAAGAAAAAAAAGATTTAATTATCTAACTTGGCTTCTCTTTTAGAATTCATTTGGGCAGTATACACAGTAATAATAAATACATAAGTTGATCTGCCTAGTGACTCATTAAGAGTATACACACTCCTATGTACATAGTAAATATAGCAATCTCAGTGGTTAATGATTTATACTTTATATGCTCCAGTTTGTTGTCATAAGCCATTAAGATTTAATACATATAATATAATTCCGGGTAAGAAATATTTATATTTTCATAAATTATAGAATAGATATATTTTAGTTAATTAATTTTTTTTTTCTTTGAAGATACTATTTTTAAAATCAACTTTCTAAAAACATATAGATACTTGAAAGTTCAAAAATTTTTCATATCTTTTTTATTAAGATCGTAGATTTGTTATTTTCAAAGAGTTTCATTCTCGTCAAGATGACGCGTCGGCAGGAAACACATTTCTTTTTTGTCATTGCTAGTGCACATAACACTCACCAAAACAACTATTGCCGTTATTGTTGTTTTTCGTACTCTAACACCAAACGCGGCTGTAAAAATACCCTCTCTTAAAATAGAGCTTAGCTCTTGACTTTTTTATTTTATGTTACTCTCTAGTTTCTTTTTCGCAATTTGTAATGAGATTTTTTTTTTTTTTTCATTCTTCATTGGTTTACAATATTTTATTTCGTGAGATACCTCTTATCGTTTGATAAAAAAGTAAACTACTATTCTAAGTATGAGTATATACTCTGAAAATTTGATAGTGTATGGCAAAAAAAAGACGAATAGTGTTACCTCAGGCGACGTATAATTTATACATTGGTTAAAATAGTCTCTGTTAAAGTAAAAGATATATCATCAAGAATAGAAAGCATGAATCGCATATGCTCTTTCATTCTTTCTCTTATTTTCAAACTATTCATCGTATTTCTCGAGTGATTTCATAATAAATTTATTTTTATTTTCATTTTTTGGCCATCTGTCTTACTCTTTCTCTTTCTTTGCTTCACTATCATTTTATTTATCGACGAAAGACACGCAATTTCATCATTTTTTTTTTTCAACTTTGATCATTTTCAACAGATTTCTTCTCGCATCTCCAACTGAGAAAATATTTTATTAAATTACTACTTATAATCATTCATAATACATAAATAAACAGCTACTTAATAATAAATAAATTTACTTACAATAAAATTCAATGTTGATGTAATTTTCTTATCACACTTTCAAAGGTCTTATTTCTTCCATTAGTCTTCATTTTTGAGATCAAAATATCTCAAAGCTTTAAGAATTTTTTATTTTATTTATTAATCATTTTTATACTCACGATTGCAATAATTAAAATGATTTGATGAAAGCAAATTTCCGTGTTGGTTGATAAATAGCTTTTCCTCTTTATTATTTTAGTTTTCAAATCACTAAATAAAATTTTAGAAAAATTATATGATTTTTTAAATTTAATTTGCACAAGACATACAATTATATAAATACTTTTTTTTTTATTTTTTTACTAAAAATGCAATGAATATAATATTACTTAAAGCACAGTAATTGAATACGTCTGCAAAAATTGGTTCGCTAAATTCCTTTTGATGTCAGTGAGATGTTTTGAGTTTACTTGTAAATTACATCAAACGGAAAGTTTGTTTCGTCCAAACTTTAATTAGATTAATGTTAAATCTAGAAATTTTAGCGTTATTAGTTGCTATTATTACGAAGGGTATAAAGTTAGAAGTAATCTTGATATTTGTGAATAAATCGGAGTTATTTAAATAACAAATACCAATGTTCACAGTAGACTTTGATAAATATTACATGAAGCATAAAATAGATGGGTGTAGTTTATTCATTAATTTAAAGATTGATTAACTGATGCTACCTGGTGTAATTTATAAATTTGTTTATACATCCACACACATGAAATAAGATTTACGTATTAGTTTAACACCCCATATTTGTATATAGTTTGTGTATTCCAATCAATAATTCGGCATATTACGCGCGGGTAAATCCCGAGCAGAAATACTTACAAATGGTTCAACCCGTTCAAGCAGAAAACGAGTCAACTGTTAACATGGAGTCTCTTGAGGAAATGCTTCGCAAGGTAATAATTTAGTTTATTACATAAAATCCAACATTGACATTTCAGCAGATTTATTTATTTTTAACTTTTATTTAAATTTATCCGCAATGGTTCAGAAACATGTTTTACGATAAAAGGCCTTTTTTTTTTTTTTTTTTTTGATGAACATAATTTGCAAAAAAAAAAAACAATTTATTTTAATACTTCCACGAAACATCTTAATAAAAGAAGGTCATTAATGAAATAAACGTACAGTGTTATTTTAATTTAACAATTCAAAATAAAACATATAAAATGTAATTATATGGATACTGTACTTTAATTTTTTACTACCCTGAACTGTCTGCTGTACGTAACATGCTATCATTCAGCAGCGATGTTGAAGTAGTCTCTGGAGACTATGATCATTCTAAGGGATTTTTTATTGTTACTGATCACATCGCATTTTATTTATGATTTAAGGAAAATTTTTTTCACAAATTACTTGATAACAATGTGAAAAAAAAAAAAACCCGAATTTGAATTATTTGACGTTTAAATTTTAACCGCAACAAAAAATAGTTTGAAACCATGAAAAAAAAATCAGACAGTAAAATATATAGTTTTATTACAAAAATAGTTGTGAAAAATGTAAATAGTTACTGTAAAAAAATGTTGTGTTTATATTCAAAAGAATATAGAGTAAAACTTTCATGTTCTATGAATAAATTATACTTACCATACAATCTATATGACAATGTAATTTTCGCCAGTATAAAATAGATAACAACATCAAATATGCTTTTATTTTGAACATATCTTTGATACGATTTTTTAGTAATGGCCGATGAAATATAAAAAGAGCTACATTATCGTTTTCTAACATTCCATTTCTCATTCCGTTTTTTTGTTCTTTGGTCAGGCTTTTTACTCCGGGAAAAACGGTATTTTTTGCGGTTGAAATACGTATTATCGATCGCGGTAAAATTTACCATATGTGTGTTTTCTGCAGATTCACAGACAAAAATTAATCCTTGTTCAAGAGGAGGAGTCGTTGGTTCTGCAGAGACAACCGCACCACGTGCATTAAAGTACCCTGTTGTACGTTGCTAACAGTCAACCTATAGCTAACTGGGTCGGAGTTCTATCTGTAACTTTACTGCTGTCCTAATTGAGCCAATCTTAATGTTTTTTATGGGAGTAAGATAATTATGTCGGCAATCTTACTTATTTTTCTTAATTTTTCGCCTCGACTACATAATATCAAGCGTCGTTTTACCAAGCTATTTAAATTACAAAAGATAATTCACATTTTACTTTTTAATTTCTGAATAATTTATTAAAATTATTCTGGGGTTGTTACAAAGTAAACACATTTATATAACCAAATATTTTTTATGTTTTATTAGAATTTTCCGAATGAAAAATTTTTCTATGTACAAAAATACCCTGATAAAAGAATTTATTAATTTATTAACTGTTAATAAGTTCATTTACCTATAAACAATTTATTCACCGATCAAATATAAATAATTATTTTTTAATTTTTTAATAAAAATTTTTTTGGAAGAAATGAATCTTAATAATTTTATTTTCTCTATTGTTTTACAAAAAAACTATCAATCTATTTAATCTAATAAAATTTTAATACATATTGAAGTCATGGTTGATTTTATAATTAAAAATCTTTCAATCAAAAAAAATATCTTTAACTGTTTAAAAAAAAAAAAATTTATATTTTGGCCAAAAAAAGTAAATTGAGAGTTAACTTTAAAATATTTAATTATGTTCAATTGAACATTTCCTCATTCAAATTATTTTAGAAGCACTGTAAAAGCTGCTTCTTTACACGACAATAACAATTAAAAAATTCGTTTCGATTTTTATAAAACCTACAATTTGAAAAATTATTCAAAAATATATCTTTAAAATTATAAAAAGAGATTTCTTTCACTCAAATTATCCATCATGATAAATATAATTTAATATCTATTTTTACTTGCTTGGATTTTTATATTTTGATCATCAGAGAAGAGACTGTCTCATGATTTTAGAACAAACTGGGTAATATATACTTAAGAATTGTAAAAAACAATAAAATACAAAGAACACGTCAGAGTTTGGAACTTAAAAGCCATGAGCTTATTTCTTTATCTCTTGGTGAAGAGAGTATAGTACCTGTGCTATACTTGTATTTTTTTCTTTTTCATTTTATGTGAATCCTCAAGCGCCTGTCATTACCAACCTCATTTTCCGGTAGAATGCGTAGTTTTCTTTCTTTTATTCTACTTTTCATTTCTTTTGTTGCATTTATAGCTAAAGTCATCCGAGTAAATCTCTCGACATCACATGTATATTATAAGTATATTTGAGACGATGCAATAAGCTATAAAGAGTTTCATTTGTAAGATCTTGCAACCATCGTTGTTTTCAGTCTGCAAAAAAAAAAAAAAAATACGTCTCGCATAATTTAAAATTTAACATTAATCTAAAAATAAAACTAAAGATAAATTTATATGTCATGATAACTGAGTACAAATTGAACAACAAGTGACAGCTTTATCACGTAGTTGATGTGAATGGTTTTTTTCATTGGGTGATACTTTTAGATGGGCATTCACGGAAATTTACTTTATTCTGGCACTTGCATCATCTTCCTTGTATTCCTAACATCATCGCACTCGGATTTTCCCACGGGAACATCCTCCTAACCGCAAGAGGACGCTAGAGAACTACTCTCCATTATAATTAATGTATGAGTCTCGGGGGATTGAAGGATTTAAGCTCAAGTCCTCACTATCTCTCTTTTTAGGCAAAGTAAAGTAACTCATCATATCAAACCATTTCTAATTTTACTTATTTTTAGTCTCGAGGGTAAGGGATAAGTAAATCATAAACTTTCGCATGTTTATATCGAAAAAAAAAAATATTTCTTCTTTATAAATTTTATTTTTATGTTGGAAGTTATTTTTAAGATTAAAAATTACAAAGAAGAAATGTCAAATATTTCTTCTTTATAAATTTTATTTTTATGTTGGAAGTTATTTTTAAGATTAAAAATTACAAAGAAGAAATGTCAAATATTTCTTCTTTATAAATAATACTGTTAAATTGTACCAATTGCAATTAATAATATCATAACAAAATTATCAAATAATTTATAGATACACTGAAAAAAAAATTAACCTGAAGTAGAAAAGCTTTCTAAACAATAAATTATTCTCTTTAATATTTAACTCTTGTTTTAAGATATTTAATTTTCTTAATTGAAAAAAATTTACACAAAATTCTATTTTATTTTACTGAAAAAAAAAAAAGTTCTATTCGAGAGAAAAATTTTTGAATCAAGTAAAATTTATTTAAATTTTTTGGTTCGAAAATTTTTCTACTTCTTTAAAATGATTTTTTTGGATCAAGAATTATTTTCGATTATAATATAATTCTTTTTAAGTATTTTTTTAATTCAAAATTTAAACTTTTGAATCAAGTTAATTTTTTTTATCAGCTCTTATTAAAATTGCTATGGTAACTTTTAATAATTACTCAAAGAATATCATTTTGCTTCAGTACTTTTCATGACGGTGTGAAAGGTATTATCGACAGGTTGAAAATCAAATTAGCTGAGTAATTGAATTTTTATTGACTAAGGGTGAAATTTTATTTTAGATTTCACCGACTACATTTCAAAGTTCATGATCGTGATAAAAAAATTGAATTCCCCTCGTTATATTGATGTCTAATCCAGTTAGAATATTTAAAATATAAATTATCAATAAAATTAGTTTCTACATTCTAAACGATTTCAATTTTCTAAACTACTTTACTGTGATAAAAACTTTGAAGAAAAAAAAAAAAACAACTAACTTAGCCCTTTACTTACCGTAATTGAAAATATTCATTAAGATTTATACCTGATAAGAGGTAACTATCAACTAGATACACAGTTCTTCAGACACCTTTTTTTAGCTTTTAATTGTAAAGCAAAGGTTAACGGTCAGATATTCTTGAAGATTAAAGGTTGTTTAAAATGTAAAATTTAACGTAATTTCTCAAGCAGTAACAATATAATGTTTCACTCGAGCCGAGACGTGTTCCAGCTCGTTGCTATTCGCATGTATCATGATTGACCCAGGGACCGCGTGAATTGCACTCAGAGTCCGTGTCGCGACCCACGGATTAACCTCCCTTTTAATTAATTACCCCGTATACATGGCTCGCTCGCTAGTGCCACTCGATCTAACACCCGGCGGACTATCTCCCTATTTATGGCTAGTAAATGCAGCCATTTTCGGTACAATGTACCATCAAGTAGTCTCTAGACATGACATTCTAATACTACTGAGAAATTTAGTTATTACAGATAGATTAGATTCAGTTTTATAAGCAATTTAATTTAATGTCCTTATTTTATATTAGAGCTTTATATTTGTTAATAAAACTTAATAGACTGAAGTTAAAATTATTCGACGACTTATTGGGTGTTAAAAAGGAAATTCTTACTTATAATAAACATTAAAATAGTCCAAAGTAATATTAAATTTGATAAAATTGTAAAAAAATTTTTACTAACAACAAAAAAAGAATATTTAAATCTTAATAATAATTTTTAAGATTCTTGCTACGGTTTTTTTTTTTTAATTTTAGTTCTAAAAAGTTCGTTAAGTGCTGATAAATTTAATCTGTCCATTATATTTTAGTCAATTATTCAACTAAAGTCTCTTTAAGTTAACATTAGCTAATACATTGAAACACATAAATTATTAACGCAAAATAAAACAGGACTTATTTCCTTTATCTTTGAACTAAATCTATTTGAGTTTTCCAGATTTATACAAAAACTCCATATATCAAGCATTAAAAAAGTCACTTTTTGATATAAACGTTTTCAACATCAGTAAATCTTATTTTTAGCTAACGTCGTAGATTGTAGGTATATAGAGACACTCTCCAAAGTGCGGCTTACTTTTACTTGTAATATTGTTTTTTTTTTTTTTTTCTTTACTGGCATTTGTCCAAATGGCCGTAATATATATGTTAGCCAACAATAATTGCTGCAGAAAAAAAAAAAGGAAAGCTTCAATTCTTATTGTTTTATTTTGTTCTAGGTAAATATTATGAATTTAAATATTAATTTTATTCATGTTAATTATTGAATATTTTTGTTATTAAATTTTAAAGCAATAATTTGACAGACAAAGAGAATCGTGTAGCACATACTAAGCATGTGTATGGACCAAATATAGCAGAGAATTGATTTCATACGCAGATTGCTTGTAATCGCATTAGAAGGCAATTTGACCATTTACAATTCAAGCCATGATTGCCGGAGGAAGAGAAAAGTGAAGCAAACCCATTTAATAACTGATTAACTAAAATTTAATTGCCCCTTCTACTTTAATAATTATTTTCCGTTAATTATCTAAGTATAGAACATAAAATGGTTATTGCGGGAATTTAATGCTCACTCAACCATTTTTTTTTAATCTACATATCTTAAATAAAATATTAATTGTCGGTTTTTTTTTTTTTTTTTTTAAGTATTCGCATTTGTAAGAGTTAATTAATTAATGAAAAAATGTATATTTATGTTACAGCTTTCGGAACTTGAACAACGAGTTCTTGACGCAGAAGGACGGGCGGATGAAGCTGAAGACAAAGTAAGTTGTGTATTTCTCTGTAATGTTTTTTAAACTCTGATAATTTAAAAATATAAACGAAAATTAATCTACCTTCAGGCTATTGCATGTGAATATGCCGTAACAATATTTTTGTTAGTACAGCAACTATACGTCAATGTCGGCATTTATTTTCGCCTGTTTTACATGCTTGTGTCAATATCAAACTGTGAAAAATTTTATTTATATTTTTGTTAATTAATTTTCACGTGTACGCTGTACGACGGTTTACCGTCTGGACAAGTGAAAAATGAGAATATGTTTATTGACAATGTAATACATAGAACATGAATATAATTACCGTACAATCACGGTGTGGTAATTACAAAATATATACTATACGGTAATTATGTGACGAATGAAAATTAAATATTGTTTTTTGCCCACAAAAATAATTTTCATGGCAAACTTTTCATCATAATACTCTCATTTATGGTATTATCATTGATTGTTATTATTTTAAGCCAGATTATTACCTTATTTTGTGTGTTTATTGTATAATGCTTGCCGCCTTATATTTATATATGAATATATTTGTAGTCGCTAGATAGAATAATCCTATTGTTGGTTTCTGCTGTTGGTTCTATTGTTCAATTAAAACAATTTATAATACAGACTGCAACAATAATCCTGCAATTTTTAACGAGCTTTAAATATTTGTATTAATAAATTTTTCAAAACAATTTATCCTTCTGCAAGTCAATAATATCTTAAAAGTAAAAAAATAATAATTTATTTATCCCAGATTTACTTGCATTAGCAATCGTATTTATTCTACGATCTCTTGTCCGTAGCATGCATTATAAAGCACAGATTAAAACAGCACATCGGTAAATTAGATTTACGATTATAGTTAAACTTTCATACCTTTTGAACTCATTATTTAGTATTAATTATTGTTTGAATAATAATTTCTATTATTAACTTGATATTCAAATGTATAATTTGTTCTGTTGTTTTACGGATAAGTGGTAGATGTTGAAAATCACAAAACGGAATGAGAAACATCTGATTGTATTTTCTTAGTTAATTAGTTATGTTGTTTTTGAGTTATTTAGGGATTGTTATTTTTTGTATTAAAGAAATATTTAAAATTTAAAAACCCATACTTGAATATCTTTTCATAAATGTTCTAAAGTTATTCTATCTTGATATGAGAAGAAAGATTATTAAAAATAGTAAACTGTGTAATTTAAGGACAAATTCTTGAACTGAGTTTTTCTTGGTTTAAGTTTCATAAAATTTTCAAGCTTAATTACAGTAATTTCACTAAGCGAGTTAAGCCAAAAAATTATCAATAAAACAGCAACGAATTTTTCGTAATATTTTTGAATTAATGCAGGCCAAAAAATTTGGAAAGAAAAATAGTAAATAATGAAGTTCAGTGATATCAAAAAATTTCTATGGAAAATTCCTGAAAAAAATAAATCAAAAATGGTATGAAATTTTTGTGCTCTTTTATTTAAAAGTATGTAATTGTTTTTGATTCGCATTCACAGCTTCCCGTTTCAACACAAAAAGTATCATTATTGAATGCTCTCATTTTTCTCGATGTGTTTTTAAGCGCTGTCGAAATAATATTTGTTTATTTAAATTGACAGTTGAATTAAAACACGCGTAATCAATTTTCTATTCTCTTGTTTCGACTGGCCTCAGACATTAAAACTCGATACCTCAACACAGGTGATACAATAAAAGATGATATATTGTGAAACAAGAGATAAAATACGGACTCATACTTCAGATGATGCCAGTCTTTGCTTCCGGGCAGTCAACCTCTATACAACTATCGTTTGAAGTCGTGATACATCCAATTCTTCTTCTGCTTCATTTTCTTTCGTTTCAACTCAGAGACGATACAATCCTCTCTTGAGCTTTATATTATTTATTATGAATTTCTTATAAGGCTTAAGAGCTCTTTTTCGTCGAAGCTACTTTTAATCTTTCTAAGCATTTTTATAGCCTGGTAATTTAACAATTTTTGTGCTAGCTTTAAGCTTCATAAATTTTTATATTTTTAACAACATTTAAAAAATATTTTTTTACTATTATTTCATTAAAATCTATTTCTTCTTTTTTTGTAATTATTTGCGATCAAATTTTACAACTAAGTCAAAATATTTCCAATTTATTAAACGAAAAACAAATTCAATAATTCTTAAAAGAGTGCGATAATCGAAAGCATGAAATTTATGTCTTGTGTTGATATAATAAATTTATAAACTTAGTGAGAAAATGAATACCCATCACGATAAGTTATCTTATAAATTATGCCCGTTTAATACTCTAGTATTAAAGGCAATCTAATGGAGCATGTGAACTATTTATATGGAGATACAGGATATCCAGTCTAGATTACACATCACTTATCTTCTAAAGGTCATTATTCGATAATACAATGTGTTTATTATTTAACATTGTTGACCTTTTTAGTGCAAACAAGAAACTAAGAATGAACAGTGCTTACAAAATTAATATTAAATTGAATATATGAGGAGTTGATTTTCAAAATGGTACCTTTTAATATTTTAAAAGAACAGTTTTTTGATCTTTTAAATATTAAGTACTTCGAGAATTATAAAGATTTCTAAATGAAAATCGAATTGTAGCTTCACAGCCGATCGAACTTTATAGTTGAAATTAAAAATGTTCAATAAAAATATTTATAATTGAAGATTTTTTGTCTCGATCAAATATTATTTGATAATTGACTGTGTACAAATCTCAAACTGAAATTTTTTGTTACAGAAAAAAAAAACATGAATAGATAAGCAAACCAGATTTAACGAAACTTTTTTACTAAAAAAAATTTATCCAATATTTTTACTAAGACCATTAGTTATCGACTTTACAGAGCCATGAAATTCTTCGAATAAACTACAAATTGACTTTTTTTGAGTCTTATCACTCGCTATTTATCACTCACTGATATAAGATATACGAATGCACCGTCGGTATAAAAGATACCAAAAGCTCACGAGAGAATAAAAGCACACCATTCTTCTTATCGACGTTGTCGGCGACCAGCAAAAGTATCCTCCAAAAAAAAAAAAAAAAAAAAAAAACACTATCCATAGATCTCATTGCTAACAATTACTTTTCACGTGAAGTAGAATAACGTATTAATAGCATGCTTTAGGATATTTTGCGGTGCTAATAAGAGTCATTGCAGACATTTAAAAAAATGAGTCATTTACGTGATAAAATTATCTATCTTCAATTAGAAGAAATTTTCGTAATAATTGCAAACGAATTTTTAACATTTAATTTCTTAGATTAATACCTTTTTTTTGTGTTTTTAATTGAATACAATATTTTGTACTTTTAATAACACGAAAAATAATTAACAGATGAAACAGGTAGTTGGAATGTTAAAAGACTGGCTAGCATACAAAGATTTTAATTAAAAAATGAAAGAGGGAAACTAATATTTTTATGGGTTGAGTTATTTATATCAGTTTATATTGTGTGTACAATAATAGGAATTCTTTAGAGTCCTTTGAATATAATTCTTCAGGATACCTAAAAAGTACATCAAGCAATTGACCATGAAATTATATGTTTAAGTTATTTAATTATTTGTTTAATTTAAAAGCTGTGGAAAAATAAAATTCAATTCTTTTTTCTGGTAATATTTAAATAATGATATTCAATGTTAATTATAAAAATATTAACATTGAATATCACTATCGCGCATGCTAAAAGTCATAGTACATTGATTTTTGCAGCGTGCTATGTGCCAAGATGGCAGAACGCTTCCCCGGCATTGCTATTATCTTATGAATTTTTATCACGTGGATTTGCAATATCCAAAAAATAAATTAAAAATTACACGTAAATTTATTTTATTCTCTGTAAAATCATTTTGTGCACGTGATCTTTATTTTTACCTTTATTATTTATTTGCCGAAATAATATTTAAAAAAAAATATGGTGTGTTCTTCTATAATGCACATTATCAGATGACACTGATGAAAGGTAAATTTTATAATAAATAATCATATGTACAGGTGTTAGAAAATCCTGCTTTTATATTAATTGCTGCAATTTAATTAACCAGTCACTTTACTTGCATTGTGAGTCATGTTGTGACACATAATATCAAGAGTTTAGTTGTGAGTGCTTATCATTTAGAATTATCAGTCTTGGTCTTTATAAAAATATGATTGAAAATAAATAAATGATCACAAAAAAAAAAAAAAAAGATAAATATTAACTTAAAATTTTTTTTTTCAGTATCATTGTGTAAATAGAAAATTGCTCCCAACTTTGTAGACAATGAAAGTTCTTTCAAAACTCATATAAAAATGATCTACTTTTATGATTTTATTTTACTGTGAATGCAGATTAAATATTTGATTTTCATCTTATTTATAATTTACAAATATGTAAATAAATTGTTTGCAAAGGGCTTTGATGGATAGTGTTATATAAATATACATATTTTTTATTCTTTGAATTTTTTTAAAGTTTAATAAATTTTTTATTGATTTTATTTCCTAGTAGATTAATAATATTCGCTTTTTACATTTTATTGTATTGACTACTTTATTTTTATATGCCATAATATAGATCGTACACTGCAGACATATTAAATATTTGATAGGTGTATTTCTATTTTTATCTTTGGTGCAGTGTTTAAATTTTATAGTTCGAGTAAAATAAAATTATTTCAAAATTTTCACCTAATTTTTACCTCTGTTAATCTGAAAGGATAAAAAAATCTGTTGATTTTTTATAAAAACAAAGCAAACTTAAATTTAATATCAAAATATATGTATAATATTATAATATATCGGATAATTGTTATTCGATGTTTTGTATTAACATGTGTTATCAATTATCGTTAAAAGATAAAAGCAATTATATCACAATTTAGTAGGTTTCAGTAATTATTGTACATAATTTCTACGTAATTTTTTAGGTAATTTTAATCTTGCAAAAAAAAAAATAATTTTTCATTTGACAAAAATCAAAATAAATTTTCCTGCAAAAAATTCTTTAAAATCAAAAAAGAAAATCCGTGAAAAATTAATCCATAAAAATAAAAATTTTTTTTTAATTTAAAAAGTATAATATTTATAATTTTAATTTTTTTCCTCCGTGACAAATAATCATATTTTCATAAAGCTAAGGTAAACTTATGATCCTAAATAAATAAGATGTTTCATTAAATTAAATCTTTCATCCTCTTTCACCAGATATATTGCGGTACAAAAGAAGATTTTCTTGCAAACCCGGAGCTTTCAATTACAAGAGATTATTGATTTTCTTTAATTCCTTTTACTATCTGCTTCCAATCTTATCTATTTTATCTTAATAGCAAAATAACGATCCAAAAAAATAAATATAAAAAAATGCAATTAATTACAATTACGTATTATCAAAACACATGTGTGGTTGATAAGAACAATCTGAAAATGAAAACATTTAAATATATTGAACATTACAATCGTGATAGTGGATTTAATTCTAAAACCCCTTCATTTTGTTTGTCAACCCACCGACCACCTTTCTTTACCCCCATACACTATATAACGCGACGATAAGTTTAAAAAAAAAAAAAAAAAAAAAATAAAATAAACTCTGCGGGGGATAATTTACGAAATTTTTCTTTTTAAATCATAGCTACGCTTTTTCAATTACTTTGTCTGAGTGAACACTTATAATCATCATCATGAATCGTTTTCATTCTTTTGGTAAGATTTTTTTATTATAATTCATTTTTTTTTTTTTTTTATTCATAATTATAATTATACTTTTGACATTCTCCTCCGAGGGATCGAACTTTCATTAAAGAAGATCTCTTTTGTCCTTTAGAATTTTTTTTTTTTTTTTTATAATAATACTGTTTTTTTATTTTTACAGAAATTTTATTTTATATTTATCAGTTATTATTTACAAAATAAAATATAACATATGTATATAATTGTACGTACGTACGAAACATGCAACAAGACAGTAAACGATATTGATTTTTGACAGCTGCTGCATTTATTCACCAAAGACTTCGAGGGGTGCCAACCGAGACAAGGTTGAATGTCATCCTCCTCCACACGAACATTATTCTTTTTTGAATGGCTTTTATTTTTAATGAAAATAAATTTATAAAAATTAACTTAGCAGATAGTTGATAATTTTTGTAACAAATAAATTATGACAAAAAAAAAATTGACATTTATAAATTTTAAAAAATTAAAAATGCAATTTTTTGGAGCAAATTTATTTGTTAAAAAAAAATTAAAAAATTGTCAAATGACAGCTAACTTTAATATCATAAATTTAGCAGATATTTAATAATTTTTAGAATTTTTTTTTTTTTAAATAAATTACGGCAAAAAAAATTGATATTTAGAAATTTAAAAAAATTAAAAATCAAATTTTTTAAAAATAATTTTTTTGTTAAATAAAATTAAAAAATTCTCTAGTGACTGCTAACTTTATTTTTAAAATGTCTTTTTTACTATAATTGTAAACTGAAAAAAATTATTGTTTTTAATATAAAGAATTTTCTTAAAAAAAAAAAAATGAATACTTAGAGCTTTGATGATTAATGTAAAATAAAATTAAAAACCAAAATTAGATTAGTTATATTAGACTTTTTAATTATCAATGAGTCATTGTATAAAAATACCAAAATTTTTGTCTTTTACTATTTTCAGGTACGGATGATGGAGGAACGGTTAGTAAAGGGTGAATACAGCCTGAGCACATCTGGAGTAGGTTCCCCAGCACACTCATTGGCATCTACCTCGGGTACACAGAATGATAAGATTGAAGATGTTCATTGTGCTTGCATTTCAAAACTAGAAACACAAGTTGAAGAGCAGGTAATAAATATTACTATCGAATTATTTGACAAATAAAAATAATTAAAATTTAGAATTTAATATTTATGAATAATATTTTTTTTAACAGAGGCAATTACGACTTCAAGACGCAAAACAAGTTGAAGCAAAAGCCGCCCGAATAAAGGAGTGGGTCACTAATAAATTACGAGAGTTAGAACAACAAAATCAACATTTGCGTGAGCAAAACAACAAGTGTAATCAGCAACTTGAACTTTTACGAAACCACATTACCAACATTGGCCTAAGACCTCTGGTAAATTATAAATATCATATTTTCTTTTCAAGTTGAATGTCACTTTAAGACGAGTTTGAGAAAAAGAAACTAAAAGAACTTTTTATTTATAGGTGCCTGCTACAAGAGCTTCTTTATCTTTAGAAGTTGATCAGTCTTTACGTAGACGTTCTGAAAGTTTAGAAACAACACCCCAAGTAATTTCTGAAAACGTTAATCAAACAACTACCGGGGACTTTCCACAAATTGGAATTCGCCATAGGCGACACTTGTCCGCTTGTGGAACAATTCATCAAGGAATTACATCGTCAAATATGGATTCAAGGTTGTTATTGTTTTTTCACTGAAAATTACACAATAATTTCTTCCAATCCGTTCTTTTTTTTTTTTATTTTAAAATCATGCAACAATTTTAATTTATCAAAATAAACAGCACATTTCTCCTTGGGAGGCCTCACGACGTGATAGTGGCTTCCGCTTTTCACAGGTACCCTGTAACGTCCTGGGACTTTCTGAGGGGGCCCCAAGTTCCATTTTTAAAAATTTTAAAATTTTGTACTAATATATTTTTATAGAACACAGCCTTTACACTCCACTTTATTCAAGAATATTCTGTTTATAAACAACAAAACAAACATTGAATTTGTGCGATTTTTTTTTTTTAGTTGATTTTTTGGATTTATTTCAAAATTCATTTACTTTCAGTAATTGAGAGAACTATTGTCGATAAAAAATAGTTTATCATTTAATTTTAGCCTATTATCTGAGGAGCTTGCGGCAGCTGTGGAAAATTTAGTGATGCTGCCGACTATTCCAGGCGTTTCAGAGACTAATCGTGACAGTGGTAATTCTGAAGCTATACATGATTATGCCGAGATTTATACTCCTAGTCGTGAAGATATTAATTGGGCTAACCAATCTGGTAAAACGTCTGCTCCTCGACCTCCGACTCCTCCTTTGCACAGATTTCCCAGTTGGGAGGCTAAAATATATCAGGTAATTACAATATAATTGAAAGGACAATCATTTTAGTTCACATTAGTAATATAGACTTTTTCTCACAAAATATATTTAAAAAAATTTAAAGATGCTTCAAAAAATCTTAAATATAAATTTAAAAATGCTGCTGTATGACTCAACGAAAATATATGAATTTATATTTATATTTAAAATGGTGTGAAGCCAAAAAGTATGTATATAAGCACAATGTTTCACGTTTCTGATGGATTGTTAGAATAAAGAGATTTAGAAGGGACAAAAAGCATATAAATGGAAGCTTATGATTTAAAAAAAAAATGTATTTTAAAATTATTTTTTATTATAATTTTTCTATAATTTTTATAAACAAATTTTGGAAAGGTCCTTATCATTATTTATGATGATTTATTGAATAGGTTGCCGATGGCGGACTTGGTATTGGACCTTCGACAAATGAAGATACATCGGGTGTTCCTTCTTCTACATCCAACACCACTTCGTCAAAACATTCTCATACTGCGGGTCATAACTTAACCACCCATAATTCTCAAGGGTACTGTGATATATCTGTACCAGTTTACGCAACAGTTAAAGGTAAATTTTAATTTTAACCATCTTGATTAAGTATAATACATTCAAAAATTTATAGGTCGGGCAAGTCAAATAAGATCCATGCCATTTGGCGATAGCTCCGATGACAGTTCTGATGGTGAAGAACATGCAAATCCCACCGAGACCAATACAAGAATAACCAATAGTTCATCAGATAACACTGACTCGTCACTTGGTAGTGGCAGCAGTCCGTCGAAAAGTATTAAAACTACCAGTAGTCTCAGTCCAGCTAAACGAAGCTCAAGCGGTTCTCCGAGTAAAAGCGTTAAAAGAGGTTGGTAAAAACTTTCATTCTACTTAGATATATCATCCATAGGTATATAAAATTTATCATAAATAATTTATGGATTTTTTTTTTAGACATATCGTTAGAATCTGGTTTATCTGAGGATTATGCTATTCCTCCTGATGCTTTAAGTTCTACCTCAATTGAATCTAGTATGCCGAGTTTATTAATGCGTGTAGCTGGCGAAAGTCCAAAAAAATTAGAATCTTTGGAAAAAGCTGGTCATCTTGCTAAACTTGGTGGCAAATTAAAAACGTGGAGGAAAAGATGGTTTGTGTTGAAAAATGGTACTCTAATGTATTGGAAGAGTCAGAATGATGTTAATAGGAAACCTCAAGGCCAAGTAATATTGGACGATGTGTGCAGGTACTAATTTATTTAATTGTTTTAAAACAAATTTTTTTTTTTACTGTTAAAATAGTGTAAGCGATAAAAAATAATCAAACTAATTGATGTAAAATAAATTTAATTTACAGAATAAATAGAGCTGAAGGTGCTGCAACTTTTGAAATATCAACAGGCAAGAAAACATATTACTTGACTGCGGATTGCATTGCAACCATGGAAGACTGGATAAGAGTTTTACAAAATGTTCAAAGACGAAACGCAACAAAATTACTACTCAGTAGAGAAGACAATAAGCCTACGATTCAGGGATGGCTGACTAAGGTCAAAAATGGTCATGCTAAAAAATGTTGGTGTGTGCTGATTGGAAAAATGTTCCTTTATTTCAAATGTCCTAGTGATACGGTAATAATATTGAAAAATTTTAATAAAAATAATTTTATGCTCTAAATTTAGTAAAAATATCATGACTCAATATTTTTTTTTTTTAATTAATTTTAATAGAATCCTATTGGCCAAATAAATATGCGAGATGCTCGTGTTGAAGAAGTAGAGCACGTTTCAGACAGTGATAGTGAAGAAAGAGACGCTGAGTGTCCGCATGAAAGAACAATTGGAATTTTTCCGACTCATCAAGGACCCACATATTTATTAATGCCTCACAAACAAGATAAAGATAATTGGCTTTATCATTTAACGGTGGTTTCTGGTGGTGGACCAAATGCTGGTACTCAGTATGAACAATTGGTTCAAAGATTAATGGAAACTGATGGTGACTCCAGTTGTGTTCTTTGGCGACATCCATTTTTACTACATACTAAAGAAAATATCACAAGTCCATTAACAAGTCTTACTTCGGAAGCCTTACAATCTGAAGCAATTAAATTATTTAAAGTACGAAATTTTATTTTAATCAATCATTTCGATTTATTTATTTTTATTAAATAATTATTGTATAATTTTTTAGGCTTGCCAGCTATTTATGTCAGTGGCAGTAGAGCAAGCTGGAATAGACTATCATGTGGTACTCGCCCAAAATGCTCTACAACAGTGTTTAGATCAACCTGAACTTCAGACTGAATTTATATGTGCTTTAGTAAAACAGACAAGCCGTCATACACACCAGCGCTTGGGCGTACAGGTAAAAAAGGCCGCCAGACTTGTGTCGCTGAGTACTGCGCGTGTTGTAAGTCTTGCTTATTGTTTAACAAAAGATACCAATTCGTATACCATTTTTTTAACGATCAAAATTTTTTTTTTTTTTTATTGTTTATAAAAAATATTAAAAAAATTATTATTTATTTTCTTTCTTATTGTTATATGTTTTATATGTATAAAGCTCAAAAAATGGTATAACGAAAAAGCTTGGTCAAGTATTATTTTACATAATTATAACAATAATAACCAATATGTGACTAACTAACTCAACTACCTAACTTTACCGTTTTGTGTTGTTTTACAACTAATTTATTATTTACTTCACTGAGTTTAGTAATAATTCACTCTTTACTATTTTAATATAGTTTGTTTGCAAATAGTGACGCACAATAATACTTGACTAAGAACTAATACAGAAAAAATTTAAGTTTATAACATCCATTGTCATTTTCATTTGCCGCTTTGAATGCGCTATGTTGTGCGCTTTCTAACATGTAAGATGCATGAATGTATATTTCCTATAATTGTTTCATACCATTAATATGCACAAATTAATTAAGTACATTTGTTTTATCACGTATGTCTTACTTAATTCATTGTATCGAATTATTATCTTAATCATTATCCCTCACGTGAAATGAACGTAATTTGATAAGTTCTAATAGAATTATATTTTATTTATATAATAGTACAAAAATATAAAAATTTAATCATCAATATTAAACTTTAAAGATAAAGACAAAAAATTTTTATTATAGTTAAAAAAAAAAAATTTTTCAAAATGCGTTTATTTACACATACACTTGCAAAATGGTATGTTGGTGTACATCAGAACCCAAACACACAAAACAACATTATTAGAATCAACTTTTTGCCTCTAATCAGTTGATTTCGCAATTAGATTGAGATTCTTCTTTTTTTGTCGTATGCCGCTTAATCAATTAAGTAATAGTTAATTATTACAGCAAAATATAATAGCCGGATTTAATTAAGCTAGAATTTTTTATATCTTACGCTGAGTGAATTACAACGACTGAGATAAACAAATGAGTGAACCTTTGTTCCCCGCTTTTAATTATCATTATTAAAAGTGATAATGCGTTGTGTTTTTTTTTTCCAAATTGCCAATTCAAAAACATTTTTTTTGTTATTAACTTCATCGCTTTAAATTCACATTATTTTATTCATTAATTAATATAATTGTAATTAACAAATCGCGTTTTTTTATCTTGCACTTTCATTATGGTTTACTAAATAGTAGGTATAGATATTTAAAAAAAAAAAAAATTCAACTATTTTTTCATTAACTGATACACTTTTTAATACATTATTTTCTTAAAAAAAAATTTTTACCACTTAGTCAAATTTTCTTATCGCTTTTTTATCTTTTATTATTCATCGCTATTTTTTAAACTATAAAAAATATTTATAAAAAAAAATAAAAAATAGATTAATGTCAAAGATGAGGCTTGATATATTTTACATTGATTAAGGGTAACATGTCAAATTAATAGAAAAAAATTATAAAAAAAAAAAAAAAAAAATTCGACAAAAAGGGTCTTAGAATATGTTAAGTGTGGGTCGAAATGCACGGATGATAGTAGTATGCCAGCATACCATTACAGCAACTCCTACTGTGCGCCACGCAATCGCTCTTCACTTGCGATACGCAAAGCCCCGCGGCAAACGGCGGCGGTGAAAATGCGGATGCGCAGTCGACGGCTTCAACTTCTCACAGTCCTCCGCTCACGCAGGGTCATTCAACATCAACTATTTTGGACTGCAAAACAAATCCTGCTCAGTACGTGCTGGTTCAAGGATGGCAATTACTCGCGCTAGCTGTTTCACTCTTCTTACCAAGGAACAATCGTCTGCTCTGGTATTTAAAGCTTCATCTGCAAAGAAATGCGGAAAGAGTTTTTTTTTTTTTTTTTTTTTTTTTTTTTTTTTTTTTTTCTTATAGACACAAATTGATAATTAAATATAATTATTAATTATTTTAAGAACGGAGTGCGGCAAGTATGCAGCATACTGCGAACGTGCGCTGGAAAGAACTCTTCAGAATGGAGGAAGAGAAGTTAAACCTTCTCGGATGGAAGTTTTATCGATTTTATTGAAAAATCCGTATCATCATTCTTTACCTCATGCTATTCCAGTTCACTTTCTCAATGGAACTTATCAAGTTGTGAGTTTCGACGGAAGTACAACGATTGAAGAATTTTTGCACACACTTAATCAAGAAATTGGTTGTCGGGATGCACATCAGTCTGGCTTTACTTTATTCAGCGATGATCCTATTGAAAAAGATCTGGAACATTTTATTGATCTTCAAGCTAAACTTTGCGATATTATTTCTAAATGGGAAACAGCGCTGCGAGAGAAGGGTTCTGGTAAATTTGAAAATACTCGAGTTATACAACTCACGTATAAGTCAAGGTGTTATTGGCGATCAGCAGCAAAAATGGAAACTGATCGAGAACGTTTATTGCTGTGTTATCAAGTTAATCAACAAGTAGTACAAGGAAAGTTTCCATTAAATCGGGATTTGGCTTTTGAGCTAGCTTCACTTATGGCACAAGTTAGTTTTTTTTTTTTATTGCAGTACTCTAATATTTTTATTCATAATTATAATTGCCTTGATTTTAATTTAATCTTTCAATTCTTTAGATTGATTTTGGAGAATATAATAATGATAAAATACGAGGAAGTGGACCTGCTAATAATCCAAGTCATTTGATACTTCAAGCGTTGGATAAATTTTTCCCAATACGATATCGATCAAATATTTCAACAGATCAACTAAGGTTTGTATTTTATAATTAAATCGATATTATTTTTTGTGTATAACATTATTTTTGTTACAGAGAATTACAAGAAAAATTACAAGAAAAATGGGTAGGATTACGAGGCCGCAGTGTTATTGACTGTGTGAGAATTTACCTTACTTGCACTCGAAAATGGCCATTCTTTGGTGCAACTTTATACCAAGCAAAAGTAATTAATAAATAATTTTTTTTTATTTTTACAGTAAATTTAAAAAAATTTATTTTACTTTATGTATTTATTTATTTACTTTTTTTCAAGTAGATAATATCGTTTTATATCACTTATATTGAAGTTTAAAGTTTCAATGTCAGTTTAGTCAGTAGAAACAAGATAATTTTAGACCAATGCAAATAATGGCAGATTAGTGTTACATCCCTTGTCAAACAAGATATTAATATTTTATATCTAGTTGTTTATGATATCAACAATAATAACATTGTATAATTTTTTCAGCTCAAGCAAGCAGAACCCATTACTCTATGGATTGCAGTTTCAGAGGATAGCGTTACATTACTAGAATTACAATCAATGGCAGTTATGTATCGTTATAATTACGCTAACATAATAACATTTGGTGGATGCTTGGATGATTTTATGCTCGTTGCATGCCCTGATGAAGGTGTAGCAGAACAAAAATTAATATTTGTTCTCAGTAAACCGAAGGTATAATTTATTTTTTTTTTTTTTTATTTAATATTATTAACTTCAATGAATAATTTATTAAAATAAAATTACTTTGTTAGATTTTGGAAATAACTCTATTGATTGCTGATTATATGAATGCTCTGGGACATACATTGCCTGGTACTCCTCAAATGAATACGTTAACAAGAAATGGATCACACAGATCAATTAAATCTACAATGAGACATACTACTGGTAAATTTAATTGAAAATAATCTTAAATAATTATCATTTTTAATTTTTTTATTCATAAATTTTGATCAATAGGTTCAAGCTGTCTTCCGACTCAACCTGATATTCTAAAATCAACACCAGATCATCAAAGACCTTGAGATGAACACTGCGAAAAATATTTATACAAATTTAAAAAGTAAGGTAAAAATAAAAATAATTAATAAGATGAAATCGTGTAAAGTTTACCAATTATACTCATAGGCATTAAAGTAAATAAATGAATACGATTGAATGCACTGCCTAAAAATAGTAATGATGGAAAAATAAAATAATTTTGATGATTAAATATAATGAAAGAACATAAATAGTAAAATTCTGAAATTAACTATGAAAAAATATATTTTATTGCTATGATTGCTTGTACATATGACGTATTTAATTATAACGTAAGATTGTGATGTTTATCGTCAATGAAAAGAACAAAAGTAGAGTAATTGAATTGAAAAATAAAAAAAAAAAAAAAATTAAATAAAACAGAACTGGTATGTAAATAGTAATAAGTCTTTGTCGTATTCAATATGTAGAGTTTTGAGTTAATTATAAGGGAAGATGCAGGACATCGGAGATAACAAGGGCCGGTTTTCTTGCCATTATATCGAGCGTAAAATTTTCAAAAGAAAGAAATTGATGTTAAATTATTATTTACTTATTCATTATACATTTTTACATACACTAATTTTTTAATTGTGAATTTTTTATTATATTGACGACCTAACAATAATCAGCAATGGAGCAAAAAAAATATTGATTAAGTAAAATCACTATATTGTACAAAATTTAATCATGAACTGTCGAACAGAAGTTTGATGATGTACTAATGTAGTTTTAAAATTATCGACTGTTTAATTTTACAAGATAAAAAATAATTTCAATTCTAAATAAAATTTTTAACTATTATTGTAAATATTTTAATAATGATTTTTTAACGAAACAACAAAAATTGTCAGAATGAATTTTAATTAGTTTTAAAAAAAATTAAATTGTAAAAAT
This sequence comes from Cotesia vestalis, assembly GCA_000956155.1. NCBI lineage: Eukaryota > Metazoa > Arthropoda > Insecta > Hymenoptera > Braconidae > Cotesia > Cotesia vestalis. The sequence goes on from JZSA01001275.1 coordinate 80,239, forward strand.
AATGCTTGCAATCGAAATATTTAGATTAAGATACATTTATTAATCTCGATGTTTAATAAATTTATACATAATTGATATTAATTAATTAGTTTTTCATTAGTGCGTATGTAAATTTACTTTGCAATAAATATTACATTTTTTACATATATATTTATGTAATTCGAATCATAAAACGATGTCTAATTTCTTTGGTTTAAACTAAAAATTCTCGTAATTATTTATAAATCTACGTTTTTTTACTTTTTTTTACTGAATTGATTTTTTGCGTTTTTCAATTTTTTATTGCATTCATAATTTTAATTCAGGAAGTAATTGAATTTTTTTAAAAATCCTGATTTCAGAAAAATTCATTTTTTAGTATAAAATATTCAAAAGTTTTAGACTATTGTAATTTTTATTATTATAACGAAATTATAAAATTTCTTATAAATATCAATTCCATAAAAAATTAAATTAAGTACTTTTTTTCTTAATTAACAATATTTAATTCTTGTGCCATGAAGATATTTTTTATGAAAATTTCAAATATGGAGATACATATTGTCACATTAATTTTTAGTATTACTATCATTGAAAAAAAAAAAAAATTAAACCATTAAATTAATGTAATCATTGTAGTTTTATACTTTGATATGAATGAACATGAACAAATGTAGAATAATTTTTTTTTTTAATAAAATAATTAGTACGTTGTTAGAAAACAATATTATCGATATTCTGGTAAAAGCTAGTCTTGTGTTTATTTTTAATTAATGAGTATTATAAAAAATTATACGTATTAAATCAACCAAACTTTTTTAAAAACGATTGATATTAACTTACAAAAAATATACTCAAATATTGAAAAAATATGTATGTAAAAGAAATATTGATGTGAATAAATTACGGACGTCTTCCCTTTTACGTATGATAGGAATCTTCACATTAAAATGATGTGTACTGAGATATATTTGAGTATATATTTATACGAAGATATCTGAATTATATGAACCGTATGTACACCAAGATATATTTCGTGTAAATATAACACAAAAATTAGTCGATTTTTCGACTATAGAAAAACAAATTTGATGGGTAAGAAAAACCATTCCTAATAAGGCGATTAAGAAAATAAAATAGCTATATAACATACAAATAATAAAAATATGTATAATTGTTCAAGTAATTTTATAATTTAAAATAAATAATTATGTCATAGTGATTAGTACAAAATATAAAATATAAACACAATTTGTTGTCTAATTTTTTATAAACAAACATTATTGTACTTACGCTATTGGAAAATGAATAAATAAGAGTTTCTGATGAATCAATATGTGTTTTTGGGTAATGCGTTCGATTTATATAATTATATTACTGAAGAAATAGCCCGAAAAAAAATTAGTAATTATGTAAAATTAATACTTTTATGCAAATTTTTTTTTCATGACATTTCCCGAACGGCTCAAAGAAATTTTATGTGATTTGCGAATTAATGAAATAAGTTATTGTGTTTTACAACATTTTACTCATTTTACGGGCAATTCAACCAATAATTTCAAAATAAAAAAATTGTAAAATTTTCTACAGTGGCACATCCTTGTATGATAAAAAGGAAGTAAAATTATACTCTTAAAAATTGCATTGTCACTCTCTTCTTGATTATTGTTAATGTGATTCTTTATTTGGTATATTATTTACAGTTATGAATGACGATTTGTGATAATTTAAGAGTTATGCTTTTGTACAAATTGATTATTAAAATGTTTTATTCTATTAGAAAAAAAAAATTCTCATTACCGTTGCTGAATTTTTTAAATCCACCGCTAAAAACTTTATTCTTCATCAGGAATAATGAACTTGATAAATTAATGATGAAGATTTTAAAAAACTACATAGGAGTTTATGCTTAAACATAAATTACATCCATTGTTGTCTCATCAAACCAATGTCATTCAACTTCTTCCGGACGTACCGGATGAGTTAGAGGTATTACTGATTGTTTTAATACATCTCTTGATAAAGCTTTTCTCATATCTGTATAAAAAATTATACGTATTATTTAAAATATATAGATGACAATAATAATTATTTTAAATCTGTATTCATTATTAAAATAATTCTTCGACTTACCGTAAGCATTTTCGTCCGGATCGCCATTTTAATATTCCAATACAGTTCGATAAACAATGTAACCTAATTGTTGGTACATCTGTATGGCAACTTTATTACTAACTCGAACAAATAAATCCACGAAATAAGCTTGTTTTCTACAACAGAAGAAAATTTTGATTTATTAAAATTAAAACGAATGATAGTTCAGTAAAAAATATATTTTAAAATATTACTTTTCAGATACTTCTTCCAAGTACTTCATCAATTTTGCAGCAAGACCCAATCTTCTATAATCTGGAGAGACAGTAAGAGCTGTTACGTGTCCATGCCATGATTCTCCACTTCCTTCAGCTTTTCCCATAACTGAAAATTTTAGATTAATTTTTATTGTTAACTTAGAGAATTTTTTTTTTAATTATCCTATAATTTAAACCAAATTTGAGGTACTTAAAGAATTTCAAAAAAAAATTGCTTGAATTTTTTACTCTTATTTGTAGAAAATTTTTTTTTTAATTTACTCTTGCTCTGAAATTTTTATGAAAATTAATTTAGCACATTTTTAATAATTTTATAACAAATAAATTATGGTAAAAAAAAATTTTAGAAAATTAAAAAAATAAAAAATACAATTTTTTTTTTGTTAAATAAAATAAAAAAATTATCAAGTGACTGCTAACTTAAATGTCATGACATTTTTTCCAAGTAAAAAAATTGTAGATTTAAAATTTTTTAATTTCAATTAATATAAAATTATTCTTACTATAACCCATTATTTCTCCACTGGGAGATTCAGCTACTTGGACATATTCTGGCCAATGAGCCAGATAGAGCATGTAAAACGATAATCCATACTATTACTATTTAAGGAATAATTTAAACAATTTACTGACAATTATAACAAAATACTAATTGTATAAATTATTTTTTTGTTACAAATGAGTCAACAAAATAAATGTGTAAAAAAAAACTAATGTGTTAAATAAACTGAAAATTAAAGATTATAAGTTATGACTGAAACATATTTACAAATAGTACTATTATATTATTTATTTATTCAAATGAATAGATAAATAAAATGTTAATTTTTTTTTTGTTATTAAAAGGATACAGTCTCCGTCAATGGATCAAGGTTACTGAAACAGAAAAATATAAAATGATCATTTCACAATGAAGTGAGTTAATAATAAATAAAAGCTCTTAAATAGTATGAAACTTGAAACAAAAAATCGGATAAAAATTTTTAGTAAAATATAAATTGAAAGTATTTTAAAATTTAACGTTTATTTCTTGTATAATAAAAATTAATAGTCAATGCTTACACATTATTAAATTTAAATAAATCATCGCAAGTAAAAGGCCTTATAATCGACATATTTATGTTTATTAATATTGATAATTTACGTAAGTATAATTACTTTAACCACTGTAATTTTATTTATCGCAGAAATTAGGTTAGACATGCAACAAAGCCAATTTAATTTATTAGTAAAAAATATAATACAATACGGAGTGCAGGAACTATACCTAAGTATTTGAAAATATATTGTATGATATTGTAGGTATATTTCGGCGCCTTCAGTCTAGTACTTTCTATATCCTACATTACCTATAGTCTATTTTGCTAACTCCGTTTTATTAAATTTGTTGTTTAAATTTATCGTTCAGCTGATTTCAGTTAATGACTTTCATTGGAGTGTTTACGCATAAATTTGCATTTAACTGTGTGTAAACAATTAATTTATTCATTTATTAAGAACAATTAACAAGTTATTTTTTATTTGGAATAAAATAGTGAGTGATAGTTCAGCGTATTGGATTATCAAAATATACTCTAAAACGTAGTAAATAAAAAAAAAAAAAAAAAAAAAAAAAAAAAAAAAAAAAACAGTACAGTTGAAAATAAGCATTGCAAATTTAGCCAATCATGACATGATTGCCTTCGGGTTAGGTTATAAATAATGAAATCCATTGGACAAAGGTTGCTTTTAATTCTTTAAACTCTAATAATTTATACAAGTATATAATAATATTACATATTATATTATATATGATATAATAATTAGTGCGCGTCTTCAAGATAACAGAAGTCGATTGGAAAACGTCCAAAAAATATTCATTAGCAGATAACCTTTTTTTTTTGTTCAATGTGAAAAAATTTTCATTCTACTGAGGTGATTGATGTAACACTTTAATTTTTAATTCGCAGCAATCAGTATTTAAGGATCAAAGACTACAACCAGGACAAACAGATAATCACAAAAGAACTCAGGATACAAAAAAAAAATAGTATTTTTCTACAACATACGAATTGATGATTTAATTTAATGAGCCGGTAATAGAGAAGTGAATCATTTTTTATTGATGACGATTGTTCCGTACACACCATTTACGTTTTTTATTCTATTACAGACATTAATATATTTATCGTCCCCGGCAAGTAAAACTTGATAAGACACTGCTCTATATTTATATACATTTGTGTGTGTTGTACATAAGTTAAAATAACAAGTTTTATTAAATTACAAAAAAATATATATACATATACATATATCTATAATTGATATAATTTACGGCTACCAGTGTGCTTTGTATTATTCTTCGTGTAACATGTATATTATGTAATTTTAGTTTTAAGAAATGCTATGGTGGACATAAATTGTGCACGTGAGAGCTACTCGATATTGTATGACGGGTGGCATTTTTCTAAGATGACAGATTCATCATCTTCGCCTTCATCGGCTTTTATCAAGTAAGATTAACCCCTTGTGTTTATTATTAATATCCAAAATTAACATCTGTTATTTACTTTTAATTATAGTTATATTTAACCGGTCATTGCAGAAGATTTTAACAAAAATTCTGGATTTTATTTTTACTCCATTTATAATATTTAACTATTAAATAATAATTCATTAATTTTATTTACAGGAGATTTAAAAGTAACCATTTGTGTTATTACTTGTTACTTAATCGTTATCCGAGTATGTTATAATACTTGTCATATAGCATCCACTTTATTTTATCCTTGGTCAATGTTTTATTTACATTACATGGAACTTTTATTATTTTTCAAATCACGATTTTCTCAGACCGGTTATTGCATCACATTTTTATGATACACAAATTAATAGTTTTAGTTATTCAGGTATTAATTTATAAAAAATATTTTTTACTATTTAATAATATCTTGCATTCAATTGTTAGTAGTATTGATAATTATTTTTTATTGTATTAGCCAGTGACATTTTTTTTTTCAAGTTTTGGTTTTTCGGCGGGAAAGAGAAGCTATTTTCATTTTTTCATTCATAATAATCAGAAGACAATCAAAGAGAATCTTTTGAATTAAAAAAAAAGACAAAACAATTGAAAATAAATACGTCAAAAATTGACACTGTCTACCATCAGTATCATTCTTAATTTAATAATATAGGTCGTATCCAATTTATATCATCTTGAGGATATCTATCTCAATTCTTAACGATATAATTGCATAAGTGGATAGTGCAAAGGCTTCAAAGCTATATATTAAGCACAATCTTTCAAAGATAGATTGTTTATATATTTTATATTGCAAAAATTTATTCATATACATATTTAAAATTCGTATAAAAAAATTTTATATAACATTTATTGAGATCCAATAATTGTAAAAAGCAGAAATGTGCTTGTAAATAGATAAAACGTATTTAGTTTTTTTTTACATCAGATTCTTATAGTATAATATTAAAGATAATTACCATAAACATTAGTCACTGTTTGTGATGGCTACGTGTGTTCGTCGTCGAAAATATTTCGACCAAACTATCAAGGTTAAATATAAATAAAAATATTAATTGTATAAATCAATACCTATTATTAGTTTTTAATGTTCTGTTCCAATTTATTTAGTACTATAATAATTGATATTACACTTGTATCAAGGTACTATTATGTCAATCAATATTTGTAGAGCATCAAAATAATTATGCGATATTTACATCGAAAAATCAATTTTTTTACTATCGAGTTTTATCAAAAATGTTTTTATAATATTTACGCTTTATCATTGAGATGGTGATAAAAAATTCTAAATGAATTCAAACTTGTCCTAAATTTCAATAAAAAATTAATAAATATTTAATAATTTATAATTTATTAATTAACGGAGATAATATGATAAATTAAAATCAGAATTAATAAACATTTAAAATTTTATGAATAACTGTAATTGATTCTCTTGTAAGGATTTAACATGTACATTGCATGTATACAAAGTTAAATCCGCATTAAAATCGATTTAGTTGTTCCCTAGTTATAAATAAACACGCATAGTTATACAGCCGCTATGTTTTACATGTTATCTACACTTGACTTATGTATCTTGGTAGAAAAAAATAAAAAGCAATTTATTAATTAATTAACTATTGTTTAAAATATTATGCTTTGCAATTGTTATTTTTCTTTACTCGATAATTTTTATTATCATCGTGATAAAAAGTACAATAAAATTCAAATGATTAAATAACATAATTTATTTTATTTATAATAACGATGTACTTGAATATTATTGAAAATAAATTAACAAAAAATTTTTTTATGATTTCAGTATTATCACCAATATTTTTACTGTTGTAAAAGCCGTACTTCGCATTGGATTTGTTATTATTAATAATATTTATTGTATACCAACATATGTAATATGGATGATGCTGTTATCCCCTGTAAAATTATTTCAACCAGGAATTTATTGGCGAATCGAGGGTCTTTTTTTCCACTGGTTACTAGCGATGGTGTCCATGTGGTCTTGGTCAGCCGGTTATGACAGTAAGATTTTATATTATAAACAATAAATTAATACTGACTAAGATTATTATAACTGAACTATTTTTTTTTTTCTAGTAATTGAACATGGCGATGATTTACAACCAATCATAAATGACAGAACACTAGTCATTGCAAATCATCAAAGTACTGGCGATGTTCCGATGTTGATGGCTGTTTTTAATTCCAAGCCAAATGTTTTACCAAATTTAATGTGGATAATGGATCGTATATTTAAATTTACAAATTTTGGAATTGTCTCATTGTTACATCGAGATTTCTTTATTTCTTCGGTAAATATAATTGATAATAACTATTTTTAATGTATGTAAATATCAGTTTTTTTTTTTAAATGAATTTTTTAACAGGGTCGTAAACGAAGAGAAGAAAGTCTTAAACAATTAGAGTTACATTTGGATAACTCGTATATACCTCTTGAAAGAAAGTGGATAGTACTTTTTCCGGAAGGTGGTTTTCTGTGTAAAAGACGAGAAACTTCCCAAAAATATGCAAAAAAAAATAATTTACCAATATTAGAAAATGTGACTCTACCAAGAGTGGGTGCTATGCGAACAATATTTGATAAACTTGGCCCCGTTCTAAACAACGATTCTTCTGAGAACCAGTTAAACGCTAGATCAAGTAAATTGTTATTTTTTTTTTATTTATTTTCTTTTATTTTATATCGTGAAGATAAACTTTGTCAAAAGCAATGCTCCTGCATATGCCAAATTTTTTATATTATATTTTTTTTTGTCACATCAATCAATATTTACAAAGTGAGTAATGCAATGAATTATCCAATACAAGTTTTGTATTAACAAGTATGATTCACTTATCGCCAAGTAAAGAAAAATATTTGGTTTTATCATATTTTTTTTTTTTTTTTTTTTTTTTTTGTTTTTTAATTCACAAAACTTGTATTTAAAATCATTAAAAATATTATAACAAAATGAAACATTGATTTACAGATGTGGGTCTAAATAAACCGGAAATTCGTTGGGTTTTGGATATAACAGTTGCATATCCTCAGGGTAAACCGATCGATTTACCAACAATCATTACGGGGTCGAGGCCGCCCTGTGAAACCGTCCTTTTTTATCGATTATTTCCAAGTTCTGTAGTAAGTATTAATTGAATTATAATCATAAATTAAATTTACTATATTACATAACAGAAAATAATGGTCAATTTTTTGAAATAGGTTCCAAAAGATCCCGATTTATTGTCTAAGTGGTTGTATGACAGATGGGCAGAAAAAGAAACATTGTTAGATAATTTTTACAAGTATGGATCATTTGTGGGTTCGTCTGATTCTTCTCGTGAAGGGTCGAAAATTCAACAAGATCCTCTTCGATATTTAGTGCTTCATCTATTTTTTATAACATCTAGCTATATTCACTATCACATGTTTTCTTATGTATTGTCGTGCATTTGGTGAAATTGATTTTATTTATTATACATCACCAGTCTACCATTTCACTAATCATTATGACTATCATCATCAAATTCCGTCAAAAATTGTCACATTTTCGCACGATTGAAAAATCTCACTGCAGAAATATATTTATTATTTAGGTATAAAAATTTTTCTCTATCAACTTACTGTTGCAAATTATAAAATTTTTAAACAATTCTGTTTAACAAAAGTACTAACTTTTGTTTCGTATAAAAACACTATTGACAGTGTGAACAATCCGGTGAATGACTTAAAAATCATGAATAATCATTTTTTGAGTGAAAATTTTTCTAAGTTATAATTATAATGTAAGATAATTTTTTTTTTTCACTTTTTTTTTTGTTTAATATTAAAAAATGACCGTCAAACGGTGCTTTATGGGTGTGAGTCATTCAAATCGTATTTTTAATTTTGTTTCTTTTTAGGGTTATTAATTTGTGATAAACTAAAAGGAAAGAACAAAGATAGATGAAAGAGAAAGAGGAAATATTTTTTAAGCACATAATTTATCGCAAGAACATAGAATTTTATACGTCCGAATATCCATGTTTCTGGGGTGTAAATTTTATATAATATTAAAATATATACGTATGTATGCATGTATATAAACTAATATTTATCGAAATTAATAATTTAAAAATAATCTGAATCTCGTTATGGGATAAAAGTATAAATCTATAGTAATTTTTTCTTATTGGATATTTTGTTAATTTTTTCAATTTTATATTAAATACTTCAATTTCATAATGAATTGCTCCACAAAGGAGATACCTTTGTAATTTTTTGCTAAATAAAAAAAAGGAGTCATTTAAAGTTTAATAATTAATAATTTTATATCAATGGTCAACATCAAATGATAATTTTTAAATTATTTAATCTAACAAATTTAGTTACGCAAAATTTTAATTTTTAAGTTATATTCGATATCTGCTATGATCCAATGAAATTTTAAATCAAAGCTTCCATAATATTGAAAAATTAATCACCAAACTTCAAGGCGCCTTAATATGCATTTTTTAAATCAGTATTTTTGAATTTTGTTTCATAAAAAACGAGAAGTCCAAATACTCAAAACCATGAATATTAACAATTCTTCAGTTTTCAATGCTATTTATTAACATTCTTAACTTGGCCGTCCATTTTTATACAACTTTTAAAGGATTTAGTCTTTCTTTTACAAAAATTGAATATTATTAAATCATTGATTTTAATTTAAAGCAGATAAAACTTTTTGTAACCAAGAACTGCAAGTCGTCAGTATTGATTAAAATTTTCTAATGTTTTATTGCTCTTTTTATCACAAATGTTTTGAATTTTTTATTACCTGTTTTTGATACTTATCATGAAAACCGATAAATTATCCAAGTATTACAACTCAATGTCACAGTTCAATAAAAAATAATTTACAAGGCAGTAAATTTCCAATTATTTATAGTTACTATAACAATAAAGGCGCCTGAAGTATTTTATCAAAAAATAAATCAAAATAACTTGTAAAAAAAATTTTTTTTCTTCACATAAACTTATCAAAGTCTGTAGAAGTTGTACTGTACACAGAAGTGTTTTTTTGTTTGTATTTGAAAAGTGATCATCTTCATTAACGTTTATATTCAATTAATGATTTATTTAAGATACTAACATTTAAATTAAATTTTTAAATTACTTGTAAGAATAATAAAAAAAGAATGGAGTATGAGAAAACGACACTATATGTTATTAAAACTTGCCAATTGTTAAACAATTTGCCGTCTAGTCCATTACACTAATATAAATTTCTCCTATAATTATGACAATTGTTTTTATAATTATGCGAAAAAAGTAATTTTTGTGCTATTATATCACATTGTAATCATGTATAAATTTTTGTAACGTTATATTACAATCTAATTTTTATATCATCCATCACCAATGTATTATTAAAAATTTATTGTAAGTAGTGACATTTTTTCAGTATGTAATTCGACAGCCTGATATATATGATTAAAACATATTCTATTCTACATATTTTTTTTCAAACTTCCTTATCATTTAATTTTTACTAAAAATCCATCAATATTTCAATAAATAATATACTTTGTTTGACACTGCGTAAATAACAATTATACAATTGACAATTATTAATTTTTGACTTCTTGTTAACTTTCAAATTTATTTATTTAAAAAATTACAAAAGTTGTCGGATATTACTAATGACATTCAAGTTAGCTGTCACTTGATAATTTTTTAATTTTTTTTAACAAATAAATTTGCTCCAAAAAATTATTTTAAAAAAATTACATTTTTTATTTTTTTAAATTTCTAAATGTCAATTTTTTTTTGCTTTAATTTATTCTTAAAATTATTAAATATGTGCTAAATTAATTTTCATAAATTACCATTTTCAAAAATAACACTGAAATAAGCTGACAGCTGTTAATTTTTAAATTCTTATTGCGAATCAATTAAAATAATAAAAATGCTTTTGAAAATTTTCACAAATATTTTTTTTTTAATTTTGACTTGTGGATTTTTTTATAAAAATTTTCTAAAAAAAATTTCTAACGTCTGTCAACCCAATTGTAATTTTTTAAATCCGTATTTAAATTATATTGAGCAAAATTTAACTGACATTTCATTGGCTTGATCTTGACTTGCTCCGACCATTCATAAGTTTTATCTATAAAAATTGCTTTCATGAACACGTCACAACGGAAGTAGATATCGACTTGCTTTTAGCTAAATAAAACTATACATATAGCGCACGGCGCATGCGCCTGTCGAGTTGAATTTCAAGTGCAACATCATAACCATAACCTAATCAGAAGCAAAAGCTAACTGACTGTTGAGTGACCTTGCCGAAAAGCGGTTCAATATTTTTTAACAACTATAAAAACCTTGGTAAATATTAATTTATTTATTAATTACTAATTTTTCAGCTTTAAATACTAATACCTTTTGAGCTGAACTAATTTTTTCTTCAGTAATTTACGTAATTGACTTTTTTGACTTTGGAGTGAGCACGCCGTAGTCACATAATACATCAATAATCCGCTATTCATAGAAAAAATTCAAATATTTTTCAAATTATGCTCATAACAAAGTTTAAAAATAATTTTTTTTTATTATTAACAACACTTATCAATTATTTTAATTTTTTTATTACTAAAAATAATTAATCATTAATTTTTTCTCTCACATATGCACAGATTTGTCTGAAATAAAAATTTGATTTCTGTATTAACAAAATTTCACAAAAGATAAGTAAGTAGAAGTGTGAACATTAATTTTAAATTGCAGAACCTGCAAATAAAAAATGTCAACTTTTGGTGGCTTAATAGAAGAAATACCTGGAATTTCAGTGGATCGCTTTGATGGCGAAAATTTCAAATCATCTCTTTTTTTTTTAAGCCATTGTCACACCGACCACATGAAAGGATTAACATATCCAAGAGATTTTATTGACAAAATATTAACGCAAAATCAATATTTATATTGTTCGCCAATTAGTAAAAAAATACTTGAATACAAGCTCCAAAGATTTGGCCCTGAAGCTGATTTTATAAAAATCATTGACGGTGTCTCACCAATAATCGTGGAATACACTGTAAAAAATGAAACTATCTTAAAGTAACGAGTATTTCTGCAGGACATTGCCCTGGTTCAGTGATGTTTCTATTTGAAACTGAAAAGACATCTGTTCTTTATACCGGAGATTTTCGCTTCGACTCTAAAGATTTGTCTAAATTTAAACCTTTGCATGATTTTGTTGACGGTAAAATGATTCCTAAAAAATTTGATAATATTTATCTAGACACAACATTTTTCAATCCTAACAATGATTTTTTTCCCAGTCGACAGGACTGTGTAAGAGAAATTTGTAAAGCTGCTAGCGATTGGATAAGTAAAGATACTAATAATATTGTTATATTAGAATGTTCCTCTCATTACGGTCCTGAGTATCTATTTATTGAATTGTCCAACGCGTTGAAATTGAAGATACATGTGAAAAATAAAGTTTATCACAGCTATACATTTTTTCCGGAATTATCTAAATGTGTTACTGATGATCCTCATGCAACTCCGATACATGCTTGCATGGAAAAATCAGATAGTCGTATTTATTACTTAAAATGTCGTCATGAAGTTAGAGATGAACCAATAATTACGATTGTACCGTCAGTATGGCGTTGGAGGGATAAAGATGTTAAAAAAAATTTCTGTGAATGGGAAGCTAATAACAAAAGATTTTATACTTGTTATTCATGTCATTCGTCTTTCAGCGAACTTAAAAATTTTATTGAATATTTTAAGCCCAGTAAATTATATCCCTGCGTTGTTCCAAGTAACGCTAATTTCAATGATTTTAATAATACTTTGAATGAAATTTTAATCAATTCAGAAGAACCTACCAATAGTTTTACCGGATTTGATATGAAACCTTTAAAATTTAAGCCATTAGATGATACTAAAAAAAAAATTTTTAGTTTAAGTGACGATGATGATGATTAATATGAGGCTTTTTTAATTTTAAATTAGAGTTAAATATTATTAAAATAAAATATTTTTTTTACATAATATTGTTGATAAAAATTTTATAATCTGTTTTTGAATTTAAATTATATTGTAGTGTGTATTTTTATACTTTCATGCAATAAACATAAAAAAATAATCTTTATGCTCAAAACTATTCAATCATTTTTTGATGTTACTATTAAAAAAAAAATCGAGCTTTAAAAATTATAATTTTTTTTTAATTAAAAAAATTTTGTTCCAGAAATTTGTAATTTGTTGTAATTGTAATACACAAATATCCTGAAAAATGGCTGTATCCGCACTTTCTCAAGAAAACTTTTGGGTTAACAAATCTACTTACGATGCTGCCGAACGTTCTCACTATGAACGTCTTTACAAGGTGAGATTAAAAAATTTTTTTTTATTTATTATCATGAAATAAATTATAAATCTAATTTGAAATATATTTAAACATGTCATAAAAATAAATTGATAGTTAAACAAGAACTTTTCTATTAATTTATAAAAATATTGTTATGATATGTTTAAAAACTATTTACCTCACATCATTACAGTAAATTGACATTAACACTCATTCTTTTCGCCATTAACTATTTGGTTTTAATTACGTTAATCATGCACGAGGAATATCTGGTGACAGTATTGATTAATCTATTGCTCTTTTTTTTGTATCTAACTTTATCTATATCGAGACTGGATAAATCATTGATAAGACAATCAGTAAACGTATCCTCAATATTTTTTCTTCAAATTATATTATTTTATTCTATAATTATAAAATTTAATTTATTTTTATTGTTTTTATAATATTAAGTCTAATTAAAATAAAGATAAAAAATATTAATTTTTAATAATATTGAGAGTACGTTCATTAATCTTTGAACAATAATCCCCAAGTGGTTATCACTGCGTTAAAAAATTATTATTTGAAACTTTTTGCCAAAACAATTTTTTTTTTTTTTTTATTTTATTTGACACAAATATTGCAATTTTACATACGAAGAAATACAATTAAGCGTAGGAATTTTTTTTTAAAATCATATTTGTAAGTTCAATAGTGTTGAAAAATGTTACAAGGTGGCCTCTCGTAAAATTTTGGAATGCAATGATTCCAAAAAAATTATATCCACTAAAATACAAGATTTCGTTCCGGAAAATTTACCAACAAAGTCATCATCTAAAAAATCTAAAGAGAATAAAAATAAAGCTGATAAAAAAAATAAATACCTAAAAAATGCTGAAAATGATGCTACTGATAAGAAAGAAGTTTTAAATCAGGTATATGATGAAAATGATAGTTAAAAAATTAGTTTTTAGTTTTATTGCTACAATAAATTATTTTGCATAAATATTTTTATTTTGTAAAAATTTTGAGTTATTATAGCATGAAATTTTTTGTAGATTAATTTCATATTTTTTAAAAATTGAAATTGTAGATAATGTGTTACTTTTAGTTGAATTTTTTAGTGTAATTATATTCAAGAAGTTAATTATTTTTTAGCGTGTCTTGCTAATTATAAATATTGCATTAATTATTTCTTTCATTGAATCATTTTAAATGAAAAGACTAATATCCTAATCGCTTTTATGCATCAACTTAAAGAAAAATATAAATAATGTCTAATAAAATAAATTAATTCGTTTGGCGTAAATTTTTCCTTCATATCGGTGGGTGCAGGAAAGCCGAGTGACTGGTTGCTCAGAAGATCCTGCCAGGGGAAGCTTAGCCAATGAAGTTGCAAAAGCACGACAACACATTAAAAAGGGTTTACAGTGTGTGAGTACCGTCATTTTTGCTCACGTATTGATTTAAAAATTTTCATTTTTTATTATTTTTACTTTTATTTGAGCTTTAAAAAAATAATTCAATTTTTCAAGTCAGTCAGTTCATACAAATTATTTTAAAAAATTATGAATTTAAATAATTGTTCTTTCTAACGCGTCGATTTACTAAGTAGAAATTCTAAATCTTCTCAACCTTAAGCACTTTAACAATTCATAACTGTGGTGTTTGGAAAAATTCATTAGCCGACTCTCACTAATAATTTTTTCCATTAAATAACTATTTCATTAATTTCATATTAAATAAAATTATCTTCCCAAGCTAACTATTTGGTAAAATACTAATCAAACTCACTTAATCAACATTTTTATCATACAGAATTATAAATTTTTTTTGTGTTTATAATTAAATTATAATTTACTAATTATTGATTTTTTTTTTTTATTTTTAGCTGAACAACATTTCAGAAGATTCGGCTGTGCCTACTCAAGATTTGATGGGACGTCTTACTCTTCTTGAAAAAGACAACCGGGAACTTCACTCAACAGTTAAAAAATTGAACAACCGTATGTGAAATTTTTTTTATAAATTAAAATATAACGTTGAATTTAAAAATAGTTGTTTAAAATATTTTTAATAAAATTTTTAGACATTGCTGACTTGGAAGCTGCAATTAAAAAATTAGAAATAACCGTAAATGGAAAAAGTTCAGCCCCGGAGCCTCATCTAGCTGTTTGTCCGGCTAAGCCAGCTTCAGCAGCAGCTGACGACGATGACGACCTTGATTTATTCGGTGCTGATTCAGAGGTAAGCTCAACGTTGATAATCATTCACATTAATATGAAAAACAATGTTCTTTGATAAATATAAAAATTATCGCTTGTATTATGAATTCATCATGTATAATATCATAAAATTAAATATTAGTAGTTAGAGATAACTGTATTATACAAGACAATATTTAGTTATTCTAGTTAGTGTTGCACGATTTTTTTTCTTAATTCTAGTTAACGAAACGATTTTAAAATTTGTGATCTCAATTTTCTGGAGAAAATTATTTTTTCATTATTTTATTAAAATTTAATGTTTTTCTATTCTTGGAAACAGATTAATGGATATTGAATACTTTGTTAATTTTAATTAAATTATTAACTTAATTTTATACTGCAGTAACTTGAAAGGATAAAATTTTTCACACCAGATATTCCTGATATAAACTCTTCGTACCGTAATTAAATTTTATTCAACAATATATTCTATTTCATGTCAGATATTCTTCTTCAATATTCATTATTATTAAATCATTCATTTAATATCAATTTTCACGAAACATTGATAAGTATTTTTTTTTCTTTCATTTGTATTTTTAAGATCACATTCATTAAAATTGTTTCATCTATATTGTTCCATAAATCATAAAATCATTTGAACTATTTATTATTGCAATCATATTAATTTTATTAACATTTAAGGGTGAAGATGCTGAAGCCGCTAAAATTAGAGAAGAACGTCTTGCTGCGTATGCCGCCAAAAAATCTAAAAGTTAGTATCATATTAATTTCAAAAGTCGCTTTACAATGTAGTTTAGGTTAAAAAAAAATTATATAATCGTTCAAATTTTATTTACAGAACCCGCGGTAATTGCAAAATCTAGCATAGTTTTAGACGTAAAACCATGGGACGATGAAACCGATATGAAAGAAATGGAAGCTTTGGTGCGGAAGATTACTTGTGATGGACTTTTGTGGGGAGCAGCCAAACTCGTTCCTCTCGCTTACAAAATCCACAAGCTTCAAATTTCTTGTGTGGTTGAAGATGACAAAGTTTCAGTAGATTGGCTAACTGAAGAAATTGAAAAGCATGAAGACTTTGTACAAAGTGTTGATATCGCTGCTTTTAACAAGATTTAAATTATACATCATTTGAAATCAATGCCATCATTATAAATAAATAATATTCATAATAATTCAAGTTACTATCATATTTTGGCATTCATTCCATTAGCAATAAAATTGCATTGACATTCTAATATGTTGTCTTATTTTACTGTTTAATTATTTATTTATTTTTTTTTTTTAATTTAATAACTTGGAAGTATTTAAATATTATGAAAATTTTTTATAAAACTTTAAAAATTTTAAAAGACTTGAGTGTCTGCATGAGAACTAATTAGTTTGGATTATCATCTATTTGACCCATGATTTTTAAATCATCAGATACAGAAAATTCACAGCCAGTTGCTTCAACGACTTCAGTTACATCAACATTAGGAGCTAATTCAATTAAAGTCATGCCTTTTCCCCGGACAATTTCAAACACGGCTAGTTCTGTGATGATCATGTCCACACAATTTTCCCCTATACAATTAAATTTATCACAAATTAGTGCAAAAAATTTACAAATTATAAATCAATTAAAAAAATGTGCACCTGTTAAAGGAATGGTACATTTTTCTAAAATTTTTGGACTGCCATCTGAAGCTTTATGCTCCATTGTCACAATTACTTTTGTTTTTGGAGAAGAAATTAAATCCATCGCTCCACCCATACCCATTATCATTGATCCAGGAATCATCCAATTCGCTAAGTCTCCATTTTTTGATACTTGCGCTCCTCCAAGAATCGTTAAATCAAGATGACCACTAGAAATAAATTTATCTCAATTATTTTATAAAAACAAGTAGAATTAATTAATATTTAACATAAAAAATATATTGACCCTCTGATCATAGCCGCACTCTCATCACAACCAAAAAAAGATGTACCAGGCAAAACTGTTACTGGAGCTACTCCATGGCCCATCGAATCAGGATCAACTCGATCCGTTTCTTGACTGTAGTGAAAATTTAGAGCTCCCGTATCGAATTGTAGAAATGCTTCAGTATTATTATTAATATATTTAGCGGCTAGCATCGGTATTCCGATCCCTAAATTAACTGTAAATTTCAAATGATATTAAAATAAAAATTATTATAAAAAAATATTTATACAAAATTAAATGAAATTGAATTTAGCCGACATTTCAAAATTTTTTATTGAAAAAATTTCAATTAAACAATTAAAAAAAAAATTTCGCATGTAAAAAATTTGAAAAACTATAAGTGCAATTTTTTAGAAATATCTTTTTAGTTGTAATTTAATAATTAAAAAAAATAAAAAATTTTTAGACGTCTGCTAATTTCAATTTCATAAAATTAAGTGGTATTACTTACTGTATCTCCCATCTTTAAATTCCAGAGCAGTGCGTCGAATAATTCTCTCCTTTTTTTTACTTACAGGTGATACTCCTAACTTCGATAGGGTTTTTATTATCTAATTGAGAAAAATTTTAAGATAATAAAATAATCAAGTTGACAAAATTATTAATTTAGATTTAAAACTTACTTTAGTAAATTTATCAGTGTTAGATGCTTTAAAAATTCTATCCACGTAAATTCCAGGGACATGAATGCTATCAGGATCAAGTTCACCAGCTTCAACAATTTCCTCAGCCTCTACAATTACAACTTTAGCTGCTTTACACATAATGGAATTGAAATTCCTTGCTAATTTTCTGAAAATTAAATTTCCAGCCTTATCAGCTTTCCAAGCTTTTATAATTGCAAAGTCACCGGTGATGGCACGTTCCATTAAATAATTTTTTCCATCAAATTGTTGAACGTGTTTGGGTTTACTTAAAATTTCAGGTTTACCATTTTTGTCGTACTTTATTACAACATTACCGTCTTGAATCAATGTTCCACAGCCAGTTGAAGTAAAAAATGCTGGGATACCAGCACCGCCAGCTCTGATAGATTCTGCAAGTGTACCCTGTTACAATTATAAATTAAAATTAAATTCATGTCATTTCAAAATTTTAATGACACTGAAGTTGGAAGATATTAAAAATTATTTTAAAATTTTACAACAATGTAATTATTAAAAAAAAAATTCCACATGTGAAAATTAATAAAAATTACAAGTGAAAATTTTTAGAAGCATTTTTTTAATGACACTGAAGTTGGCAGACATTAAAAATTATTTCAAAATTTTATAATAATGCAATTATTATAAAAAAAATTAAATTAAAAAATTCCACATGTTGGAATTAATAAAATTTACGAGTGAAAATTTTTAGAAGCATTTTTTTATTGTAATTGATTTGTTATTAAAATTTTTAAAATTGACAGCTGACGGCTAACTTCAGTGTTATTTTTTTTATTGTAATTGATTTGTTATTAATTTATGAAAATTAATTTAGGAGATATTTAATTGTTTTTAGGACTTTTTGAAGTGAAATTTTTTTTTTAATAATTTAATTGCTACAAAATTCTAAAAAAATTTATAATGTCTGTCAACTTCAATTTTATATAAAAATATTAGTTATTTTGTGAGTAAAACTAAGTGGAAATATTTATACTTGTGGTATGAACTCAAGTTCTAAATTTCCTTCACTGTATTCTTTTCCAAACTCTGGATTTATTCCAATAAATGATGTTACCAGTCTTTTTATTTGTCGTTGAATTAACAATTTTTGTAACCCTATATCTCCAAATCCGGGAGTAACAGATGTAACTGTTAAATCTTTACATTCTTTTTTAATAATTGCATCAATTGCATTTAAGGGCCAACCACCTAATCCTAACCCACCAATTAACAATTTAGCGCCATTTGGAATGTCATGTACTGCTAAATCCGCAGATGTCATACATTTTTTATGTTCTCTTGGTATTTTTAATTCCGATTTATCATTTTCAAAGTCAGGTGTATTATTTTTTAATGAATAATTCGCAGTAAGTATCTGAAAAAATAATTACTAATTAAAATAAAAGAAAAATTTATTCTTGATAATAAAAATTATTGGTTACGTTGATTGAGGATCAAAGTACATTATTGATGATAGTATAGCAGAAAGTAAAGCGAGTAATACAAAACATGATTTTCTGACTATTATGTACCTTATTTATTTGTAAACAACTTTGTGGGTATTTATAATTGACTCTACCAAATTTACTGATATATGAAAACATTGTAAATTTAACAATCAACAGATAATAACAAAAAAAAAATTTATCTAAAAAATATTCAAGAACTTAAATTGTCCCAACAGAGAAAATGTCTTGAACTGTCTGAAGTTTTCAAGAGCCAATGATCATGTCAATGAACTTTCACTATATTTATCATATCCGTAACTTCGTAACTCCTTCACTCCCACTTTAAAACTTAAGACCACTTATTTTGAGTTTCTTCGTAATTAAAAACGAGTAAATTATGAAATCTTTGGAATGTATTGTATTTATGAAATTAAAATTAGCAGCCCCTTGATAATTTTTTAATTTTATCTAATAAATAAATCTTTTCTGAAAAACCATTTTTAAAAAATTGCATTTATAATTTTTTTAAATTTCTAAACGTCAATTTTTTTTTCTCATTTATTTTGCCATAATTTATTTGTTAAAAAATTCTAAATTAATAAATAGCTGCTAAATTAATTCTCATATTGTGTTTTAAATCAAAAAAACTACTCTTAATTTTCAATTATCATTTACGACTAATTAAAATTCATTTTTAAGATTGATTTTTAATATTGTACAAAATAATACTTCTATTGCACTTTACAAAATATACATTTTTTTTACAATATACCATATTTATTTTAATATAAATTAAATCGTTTTAAATGCTTTTATAAGTTTTATAGTATAAAAAAAATATGTTGAAATTTTTAAATTTCATCGTCCATCGAAATTTGTTCCATAACTTTCAAATCGTCAGAAACAGAAAATTCGCAACCGGTTGAACTAACAACTTCGCTAATATCGACATTAGGAGCTAATTCAATTAACTGTAAACCTCCATCAATAACTTCAAATACAGCCAAATCTGTAATGATCAAGTCGACACATTGTTGACCTATAAAATAAAATTTTCACATAAAATAAAATTACAATAAAAAAATATCACAATAACTAAGTTTCAAAAATAAATAAGTACCAGTGACCGGTAATGTGCAAGCCTCCAGAATTTTTGGGCTTCCGTCTCGAGCTTTGTGCTCCATTGTGACAACTACTTTTGTACCCGCAGCAGAAACTAAATCCATCGCACCGCCCATACCCTTGACCATTGATCCAGGAATCATCCAATTTGCTAAATCGCCATTCTTTGATACTTGCATACCTCCAAGAATTGTCAAATCAACATGACCACTAATAAAAAAATAAAAACATGAATAATAACAGTTACCATTAATTATTTCTTAATTTCTAATATCCAAAAGACTGTCAATAATTTATTCTTACCCTCTGATCATAGCGAAACTTTCATCACTACTAAAGAAAGATGCACCAGGTGCGACTGTTACCGATTCTTTTCCAGCGTTAATTAAATCTGGATCAACTTGACTTTCATCTGGATAAGGACCAAGGCCCAAAATTCCGTTTTCAGACTGAAGCGTCACATTCATACCTTTCTTAATATAATTAGCAGCCAACATTGGCATTCCAATGCCCAAATTAACTGTAAAACAAATGAATCATTATTTAACACCATTAATGTAATAATTAATTAGCTCAAGTAATTATTGTAAAATTTTAATACTCACCATACATTCCATCTTTAAATTCTAGAGCAGCACGCCGGATAATTTTGTCTCTTGCTTTAGTTGCTGGTGTAGCTTTTTTTGATTTTAATGAGGCATTAGTTTTTAATTTCTGAAAAAATTTGATTGTTAATGTCAATACTATCATAAGTGATAAATAATAATGTGAGGCAATGATTTACTCCTTACTTCAATACGTTTTTCATAATTACGGCCTTTGAAAATTCTATCTACATATATTCCGGGTACATGAATCTGATCAGGATCTAGTTGACCAACTTCAAGAATTTCCTCAGCTTCAACAATTGTAACTTTAGCTGCTTTACACATGACAGGATTGAAATTTCTTGCTGATTTTTTGAAAATTAAATTTCCAGCTTTATCAGCTTTCCAAGCTTTTATTAACGCAAAGTCTCCAGTAATGGCGGTTTCCATGACATAGCTTCGTCCGTTGAATTCCTGAATTTCTCTCGGTTCACCAGATATTTCAGGCTTGCCTTCGGCACCATATTTTATTACGACATTACCCTCCTGGATTATAGTACCGAGACCAGTTGCTGTGAAAAACGCAGGTATACCAGCACCCCCTGCTCTAATACGTTCTGCTAAAGTACCCTGTAAGAAAAAAAAAAAAAATAAAAAATAAAAAATTTCTATAAAAATAAATGAATATATTAAATAAAATTGAAAATACCTGAGGCGTCAATTCGACTTCAAGATTACCACTGAGATATTGTTTTTCAAATTCAGCATTTTCACCAACATAAGAAGCAATCATTCGTTTTATTCTTTGCTGTGATAAAAGTATCCCCAAACCAAAATCATCAACACCAGCATTATTCGATACAACTGTTAAATTTTTACATCCTTTTTTACTTAAAGCAGCGATTAAATTTTCAGGAATACCACAGAGTCCAAAACCTCCAACTAATAATTTAGCACCATCAGGTATATCACTTATAGCATGATCAACAGATTTAAACAATTTTCCATCTCCAATTGGTGCTTTCAACTCTGTTGCATCTGTTTCTGTTTCATCAGGTGTGTCATTTTTTATTGAAAAATTTACAGCACATATCTAAAAAAATTAATCATTAATAATTAAGTTATCGGTCAGCTGTCAATTTTAAAAATTTTTTTAACAAATTAATTACAATAAAAAAATTTTCACTTGTAATTTTTATTATTTTTCACATGTAAAACTTTTTAATTACATTTTTTTTTAATAATTTAATTGCTAAAAAATTCCAAAAAAATTTTTTCAATATCTGTCAACTTCAGTGTTATAAAAAATTATATAAAAATAAAATTAATTAATTATCCTGACAAATATTTAATAATAATAAATTCATGTAGTATATAATCGTCAGATATCTGATATTTTAAGTATGTAATACTACAAATCATTTTATTTTTCAATTAGAGGTTATACATAATATTTACCTTATTAATTTGTAGTTTATTTCTTGTTTGTCGACAACCAACTCCAATTTTAAAAAATATTTTATGACATTTTATAATTCCTAACACCATTGTTAATTTAAATTATTTTTAAATATCTGATATTATTTATATTACCACAAATTATCGGAATTAATGGTAAGCACGTCTTTCCACTTGACCGGTAAGTCCAAGACTGATATTTTAAATTGCAAATTAATGATACGAGCCTACATTTATATAAAACATATTTTTATCATAATTAAGTACAACTGATTAAAATTTGTTTTGCATTTTAAATAATAATCCGGCTTAGTGATCGAGGTCATTAAAGTCCCGCGTTTAGATAATTTAATTGTAAAATTTTTACACTATAAATCAATGCCACTATTTTGATTCGAGATGTTTTTATTTGTTTTTTTTTTAAATTGTTTATTAATAATAAGACTATCAATGATATTACTATTTTTTTTTATTTTGTTAAATAATAAATTACAAAATAAAGCAGTGCTTACATTATTTTATTTACTCTTTATCAATTATGTATTTTTAACAATAATAAAATATTCTTATAAATTAATGTATGCTTTATTATAAATTATTATTAAAAATATATATTTACACTTAAAAATTAAAAATTAAAATAAAATAAATTTATGAAAATATATCAGTGCACATCAATGTAAAAAATTACAATTATAATCATAAAATATTAATATTATCTATTTATCATACTTTTATAAGATATTTGTGAATTCAGTATTTAAAAAAAAAATTTAATGTAGAATTTATAAATATTTATTTATAAATAAATTTTGTTGATATCTCCTGATAAATAATTAATCATTTAATGTTTCAGGAAGCATAATATGGCAGATATAATATTTTAAATAAAAGAATTAAGTGAGAATGAATTATTACAATAATAATTTTATTAATAAATTAAATCTAAAATTTTTTTTACTTAAAAACGACCACTTCTTGCGTCAGTAATTGCCCCCCATAATTCAATAACGAAATCATCGCTAAAACCAAAAGCTTCAAGATCTGAATTGTCAATAGCTTCAGCAAAATCCATGCTATTGGACTTTCCTTCAGCTAATTCCCAAATCTGGGTCGCTAATTCATTGTCATTAATACCCATGAAACTTTCAAGGCTGTTATTTATTTTTTCAACGCCAATCGTTGAAGAATCATCAACCTAAGAATGAGAAAAAAATTTTAAAAAATTAAATAATTCTATAAAATAATTAATAAATTAAATTACCTGCTGAATTTGTGTACTTCCATCGGCTTTGAACCTCAGAGTTTCTTTTCCCGATCCATAGCCAGGTTTTTTATTTTTTTTAATATCACCCCTGGGACCAATACTGCCAAATCCACTTTTCTGAGGTTCTATTAATCTTAAAGTAAATGTTGAACCTTTCGGAATATCTTTCAACATTTTAGCGACCTCGTAATGTCGTCTACCAACCAAGTTTTCCGAATTTATTCGCTCTATGTGATCACCAACTTGTATCACTTTAATTTTATCAATTACTGAGCCTTCTTTTATCCGTTTTATAAATGCATATCCAGCTCCATTGTCTGTGATCGTTAATCCTAACGCATCTTCTGTTTTAACTAATTCAATCTCTTTCGGCCGACCTACGGATCGTTTAAAATTATTTAAAATTTATTTTTTTTTCATCAATATTAATTTTAATAAATATTAAAAATTACTTACTCTTGCGATGGGCAAATATAAAATCATCTAATCCGATTTGCCCGCCCAATAACTCGTTCATATCGACCTTATGGGTGTTTAACGTACAAAAAAGAATCTAAAATAAAAAAAAGTTATTATTTAAATAATTAATAATTATTATTTAATTAATTTAAGCATTGAATAATAATATTAGTTGAATGTTTGATAACATTTATCTTTGAAAAGTTGATAAGAAAAAATGTTGTAATTAAGATAGGATTCAGATCAAGGTCATGAAATTTATCGGTTAAAATTATTTGTTTTATTCCATTGAATCACTTTTAAAATAAATCGGTCGGCAAAAAAAAAATTGACATTTACAAATTTTAAAAAACTACAAATGCAATTTTTTTTAAATAATTTTTTGGAGCTGATTTATGTGTTAAAAAAAAATTTTTAATTTGTCAAGTGACAGCTAACTTTAATGTCATTAAATCTAGCTGTCACTTTACAATTTTTTTAATTTTATTTAACAAATAAATTATAGCAAAAAAAAATTATTAAAAAAATGGACTTGTAAAAATTTTAATAAATTAAAAATACAATTTTTAAAAAAAAATTTTTTTGTTAAAAAAAATTAAAAAATTGTTAGTTTCTTTGTTATAAAATTTTTTTAATTACTAAATGTGTACTGAGTTAATTCTTATTTTGGAATTAATTAATTAAACAATTAAAAAATAACAATAATGTATGAATATTAAACTAAAATTTAAAAAAATTGATTCACAAGTGTGGCAAAAATTTATTGAATTTATTCACAGATAAATTATTTTGTGATAATAATATAATCGCGTCGAGAAATTCTGCGAAACGTATCAGCCGAATGGTTAATTGCGAGGACATTAAAGTTAGCTGTCACTATTATAATTTTTTTATTTTTTTTT
>JZSA01001276.1:0-27892 GCA_000956155.1 Cotesia vestalis
TAAAAAAAAAAAAAAAAAAAAAAAAAAAAGTATTACAGCATAATCTTGCGATGATGCAATGTAGTTGAACAAGAAAAGTTAATTTACAATAACAAGTCGAAATCAAATAGAAATAACAACTACAGCTATTGATATGAAGAGAAAGGAGAAAGGCTTAGTCGTGTAAATTGTTAATAAGTAAATTTAGAACCCAGTGGGATATCCGGAACGCTGGCAGGGTCATGAACCATGACCAATGTTTCCGGCATCCAATAATAGTGATGAATGATGCTGATAATGACGATGTGTTCCCATACACACAAGACCACAGTAATTATTGTAACACTAGATTTTCGTATTGTAATTGTGATTGAAAAGTAGTTGATAAAATGATAAAAAAAAAAAGTCATAAAGATAAAACTCACTTCACTTGTTGGTAGATCATAGCACTCAGCTATTTTCTGATAAAGTTCACGGACGTTTTTAAAATCCGATATAAATCCCGTTGGGCTGCCATGTGCTAACTGACAGCGAAAGACCAGATGTGTCTTACTTGAATTTTGATTATCATCTGTTGACTCTGTTTGATCTTGATGACCGAACTTGTCCCGTTTACCAGTTCCATTTATATTATTATTGCTACTACTACTACTGACTGTTTTATGACCTTCATGATTGTGAGCTCCGTTACCCGTAGTCTTCTCTTGAGCAACAGGACTCTTTGACACCGTCTTCGGTTTAAATAATGGCATTTTTCTACAGAAAAAAAAAAATATAATAAAATAAATAAACACTTTTAGTTACTAGAAATATATATTTTTTAAATAACTGTTTATTATTGTCTACTGTAATTTAATTTTTCTACCGGAACATTTTAATATTGTACATATGTCTACACTTTACTCACAAAAAAGATAATTATCACAACTTTTTTTATTTTTATTTTTTTCAAATTATACTTATCAATATATTATTATCGCATTAAATATCCTGTAACTTGTTTTATAATCGCTACGTATGATTTTAACGTCAAACGTATAATACAAGTTTCTGCATCAGTAAACAACATACTGAAGAAGTATTATATCTTCACTTCACAGAAAACAGCATCATCATTCTCATCTTTTCTTATTTTAATTTATAACTTGTAATTTATATTTTGATTAAATAACATTTTTATTTCTTCGGAATTTCAAAAACTGTCTGTTTAATTTCAGATAATATTAATGGTATTTTTTTTTTTTTTTTTTATTAATGCAATAAATTATTCTTATCTTTAAAATAAAGTGGGGAGTGATGAAATAACTTATTGTACATTTAATTCTGTTAAAAAAAAAATAAAATGATACATACGTGATACTTATTTTGATGTATATTAACGAGAAATACTGTTGAAAATAATTTTCTATTGAAGTAAATTAGTTTAAAATCATGACAGAATAACTAAGGTCTTGAACAGCATAATAGCTTGTGTTAAATTACACTAGGTGAACAAAAAAACTTCATGTATGTTATCGTTTTTATCTTCATAGCTATGTCGAGTTTTATCAGAGATTTGTTATCATATCCAATAGGAATAATTGAATTTTTACATTGCACGTGTAATTGTTATCAATAATTGTTATTGAATAATTAAAAAAAACACACTAACTTAATCTATCTTTAGCTCTAATAGTAATCTAATGTCTCTAACTTGAATAATTGGATGAAAACACTTGTTAGACTTCACGAGACAAACTAGTATATTTTTTTTTTTTTATTATTAAGTTTTAACATACAATATAACAATTGTGGTCTAATAAAAAGCATACAATGTATAAAACTGCTAGTACATTACAGTAATATCCTCGTGACCCTCTCATGAATCTCTCGAGTAAATTCCCCACCAACTACAGAACTTGGTACGTTGTACATAGTTGGAGGTACCTCACTTTACTCCCTCTCAATTTTCTCTATTCTCTCAACCGTTTCACTCAAACACATCATCCATAATTTACTCATTATTATTAAGAAAAAAAAGTGTTCATTAAAAAAAAATGAATTGTGGCTTTATCTATTAATTAACACTATTATAAATCAGAAATCGCTTAAAATTTAAATAGTTAATGGATTAATTTTTATCGACTATTACGAAAATTATAACATTAGTACAGACAAAAGTATTTGTATTAAAAAATCCCAAAATTATTAGTAACAATAAAATACTTAAAATAGATACTTATATTCAAAAGAAACGAAAATTTATTTTTACTCTAAATAAATCACAGTTTTTATTTTGAGAAACAATTACTAAAGTCACAATTTACTGTATTTTTAATGAAATTAATATGACGTTATTTAAAGAAAAAAAAGTATTACTTATTTATGGTACTGGATCTTTAGTTTTTATCATTTTTTTAAAGTACATAAAAAAAAATGTAGAGAGCTAAATATTTAATAAAAAAAATACTTGAGTTATTTCATCCATACAATTTACAATAAATTCTAATTTTCCTAATAAATTTTTATAAAAAATTCTTTCAAAAATCATCTCCATAGTATTAATACTATAACAATTTAAACAATTAATCACAATAATTTTTTTACGTACAAATCGTAACAAATTTTTTTGTGTAAAGTAATAATTTACAATAAACAGCTGTCAGAAATAATGCAGCTATTTTACAAATAGTGTATAAAGTCAATTCGTAATTGCTAATAAATTGTATAAAAAAATTGTTCTATATAAAAAAAAAAACTTTTCATACTTGAGCATCAATAAATTAGTTAATAAAATTATTGCCTATATAAATTTCAGGTTGTATTATGAAAACCTTCCAAACTTTACCACAATGTGAATTATCATCCATCATCAGATAACTTTGCATTGGTAAAAATAAATTTTCATATTTATCAGTTCCGAATTGATACTGTTGCATTGCTCGAAAGACAGCACGAAAAGGAGGCTGTTTTTGTGAGTGAAATGTACCTCTCGATCCGTGGATCACTAATGCACCTTCTGTCTCAGCATTAGTACATACAGACATGTACATACAGTGATCTGGTCTGTAGTTATAACGACACGGATAAATATACAATCTTTCTGGATGGTAATGAAATATAATATTAATAATATCCTGATCACCCCATGTTATTTTTAATTTATACTCTTTGTGAATAGGTATCACATAATCTGTCCATCTAAATTCACGCATTCGTGTTAAATTCATCAACATAACACCTGAGTTGACACCGAGTTTCCCGTAGTACGGATGTTTGGCAAATCGATTGTACCATCCTGTATTAGGATCTTCATGTTCAGGACTCAGAGCAGCCAATTGTGTTGAATTCATTTTTTTAAATTCATCCCAGACTAACTCTGGTGGTGCCAAAAATAATGTGTCTGTATCAACGTATAGTATGGCATCAGTATCATTTAATAAAGCCTGTAATTTAAATATTATTAATTATTTAAATTAAATATTAGACATGTCTTTAAATATTATAACTTTTAACTTAGCAATAAATTAAAAATAATAATTACCGGTAGAAAAAGTCTTTGAGCAGCGCATGGTTTAAATAATCTTTTCCACATTGAAGCATCACTATTATTTGGAAATTGAATTGGTTTCAGTACAAAAGTGAATGAATTATTTGTTAAAGACTTCCATTCGCTGAGTTTCTCATCAAATGCTACGATCAAATCATCTTCAGCAATTACAATTAACTTCAATAATTTTTTCGTAAAAACTAATGCAGATTTAAACATTGTAAGAGATTCATCTAATCTGTCACCACAAACGACAACACAAATAGTGACTTCTTGGTTTATTATTTCCATCGAATCTTTTTTGAGACGTCCTCGAGCACGTGGATCTCGATGATTTGAAATGATTTCAGTATTCGAATCTTCATCATTTTTTTTGTTACTACTTGATTGCGATGAAATACTTAAAACAATTATCACACCAATAATACATAAAAAAATAATAACAAATCTGTACAATGATTTCATTGCTCATTATTTTTTATTGCTTTTTAATTTAGAATACTTCAGATAATTGCAATATTTTAAAAGTATACTCAACATTCTTGTTTCTGTTACAACTAATAAACATTTAAATTTCTTGGCATTTTATTATTCATATCTTTTCTAGATTTGAGTAAATTTAATTCCATCGTTTTTTTATTTTCAATACTATTACTATTATTTTGTTTTTATATGACCAAGTGTCAAATTATTCTCACCATAGGTGTTTCTTTTTGTAAAATATTAATTAATAATACTTTAATTTATCACATCAATTATTTTTTTTTTGTTTATCACCACTTATAATACTTTAACAATTGTTACGTATAAATAAAATAATTAATTTTATACAAAAAATTCGATTATAGCAGATATTTTTCGAATAATAATAATAACAATACAATCACTACTCTACCGGCAAAATTTGAAACTAAATGTGACTATACTGTAGTAAATTCTTGAGTATATTCCAATCCAATCCCCAAGTAAACTAAATGGCGGGCGGATAACCGTAATTCTGTTTTTGTTTACTTTTTTTTTTAAACTCCATTTTTTACAAATGTACAATTTATTTATTAAAATGTTTTAATTTTTAATTAAAAATAAATTTATTTGTGTTCCATTAAGTAGTTAGATTTAAAAACTCCCGAAATGCCGCCGATGTCTGAGGGATTTGGCGACCGTATCGAGGTTAGTAATTTAAATTTTCACGTTGAAATACCAATACAGTATTTATTTATTTATTTAATTATTAAAGGATTACACGGAACTCGAATTTCTTGGCAGAGGAGGTTTCGGCGATGTTTATAAAGCAAGATGTCTAAATACAGGAATAGATGTAGCGATAAAAAAGGTAAGTATTAAATTCTGATGTACGGTTTGAGTGTAACGTACACTGACAGTACCTGTTGCGTCCAAACAAAACAGCACACAAGCTGATAGAACACTTTTTTTATCGTAGATTAACATAAAATTAATGCAAGACCATGGAATGATTGGCAGAGTACGTGAAGAAGTAGCCATTCATTCAAAATTGCGGCATCCATCCATTCTAA
The DNA here is from genome assembly GCA_000956155.1 of Cotesia vestalis. Lineage (NCBI taxonomy): Eukaryota > Metazoa > Arthropoda > Insecta > Hymenoptera > Braconidae > Cotesia > Cotesia vestalis. The sequence continues at coordinate 5,044 of JZSA01001276.1, forward strand.
AGTTCTATACATCTTTTAAAGATGCAAAATTTGTTTATATAGTGTTGGAACTATGTCCTTATGGAGATTTACAACGTTTTCTGAAAAAACATTATGTTCAAAAGCTTTCAGAAAATGAAGGTAATTTTTTTTTTAATTAGTTGATATTGTTATCAACAGACAATAAAGTAATTGATTAAAAGTATTTGGGACATTACTGTATTGTTTAATTGTTAATAAGAATACATAATTTCTGTTAATTTATCTATTTATTGTTAGAAAGTCGACCTGATATTGATCGTTTTCATTTTAAATAAATTTGCTTTTTTAGCTGGCAGAATTATAAAACAAGTGGCGGAAGGGTTACTCTATTTGCACGATAGAAATATGGTTCATAGAGATATCTCACCTTCTAATTTATTATTGACTGCTGACATGCAAGTGGTAGGTGCAAAATTATTTATGACATAAACATACAATTTAACAATTTTTTTTAATCATTCAAAGTCTTATTTTTTATAGAAAATAGCAGACTTTGGATTTGCAAAATTGATGAAGCCTAATCAAAATAATATGACTATGTGCGGTACACCCAATTATATTGCACCTGAGGTAACGTTAATTTTTTTTTCTTTTAATAAAAAAAATATTAATGTGACAAAAATTAAAATAGGTTGCGACAAAATCATCACATGGTCCTAAAGCAGATTTGTGGAGCTTAGGATGTTTGTTGTATACTTTACTAGTTGGTAAAGCTCCATTTGACAGTGGAGGCGTAAGAAGTACTTTGGCTCTTATTGCTAAGGGTTATTATACATTACCTTCTTATTTATCTGACAGCGCAAAAGATTTAATAAGCCGTTTACTACAAAAAGAACCGCATCATCGAATTGAATTACGTGATATTTTAAAGCATCCTTTTATTACATCTATAGAAAAAAAATATCAAGTAAGTATTTTTATTGACTATTTGATATTATTCATGACTATTTTAAATGTGAATTTGTTTATTATTTTTAGGAAAAAATGTTAATGAGCAGAGCATTGTCACGAGATAGAATGGCTGATTCAGGGTTGGGTAAAACAATGTCTTCAGTAGATCGAATGGTTCGAGGTCGCTCTCGTTCAGAAGAGCGCGCTTCGATGTTACCATCGACGTATAACCCTTTAGCACCACATTTTACCGTAAGAAGTGATCCTGTAATTGATAGAAACAATTGCCAGAATAACTTTGCTTATCAAAATAAGCGAAATGATTATTCTCATGAGCAGACTTCGGTACGATCAGGCATTCCACCATCTCGTAGTCGGATATTTTCACGAACCTCACACACCAGCGTCGACGATATTAATTGTCAAAGGAATGATAAACAAAAGTATCGAGAGCAAGCCGTTGATTATCTTAAAGATCAAGATGTTAATGTAAAATTACAAACACCACCATTAAATTCTAAAAGACTTTTGCCTACAAGACATCGTACGAAAAATGTTATTCTCACAATTCTTGACAACGGAGAAGTTTGTCTTGAATTCATAAAAAGGAAAAATAATAATATGGTAATGTTTTATTATTTTTATTTAATATTTGTGTTTGTAATTTATCTTTTTATTAATTATAATGAAAATTATACTGAAAATAGGAACGGATTGGTGAAGTTTGTAGGATATCAAGTGATGGCTTGCAAATTATTTTATACAAATTACGAGAATCCAGAGAAATTGATGATAAACCACCTCCACTACCTGTTCATGGCGCTGATATTTATTCATATGAAAATTTACCTTCTCGGCATCACAGGAAATACGTTTATGCTGCAAGATTTGTTAACCTCGTTAAAGCAAAAACACCTAAAATAACTTTATACAATGAACGCGCAAAAATTCATTATATGGAAAATGGGCCACGCCCAGATTGTGAAGCCCATTTTTACAATGGTATTAAAGTTACTTGTGTTGATAATATAATAAAAATAACAGATCTAGCTGGTAACAGTTATAGAGAAGGAGAAATACCAGATGAATTAGAAGAATTTTATGAACATTATAAAAAATGTTATCAACGTTGTTTATGCCTGGAAGCATCATTGACTTCATTGGAATCAGCAACAGAAGAATCTTGTTTTCCTGTAATTATTGGACGAAAACCTCTATCTGCTGGAAATTTTTCTTCCCTACAAGGAAAAGAAAATGTGTTAAGAGTAATCAATAGCCCACAAACTATAAATAATTCACCCGTGGTAAATTATTTAATTTATTTATTCAACGTCTCTCAAATTAATTAAATTAATTTTATAATTTATTTTTTTTTTTTAGATGCCGTCATTTGATTATTCGGTAATGTCTGGAGTAACGTTGAAATCTAAAAGAACAACTTCTAATCGCTCAATACAGTATGATTATAAAAAAGAATACATTCCCGGTATTGGAAATGGAATTCAATTACCGAATGGAGATATTAAAATAGAATATGAAGATGGATCTACTTTAACAGTTTTCCCGAAAAGCCAGGGTAATGAAATTTTGTATGAAAGAAATAATGGTATGATAAGTAAATATTCAACAAATCAACATAAAAAATTTCAAATACCTTATGAAGTACAAAAGAAGCTACGACGAGATTTGCCGGAAGTAATTTCTCATTTTGTACAATCAAGCCATCGAAATATAAGATGAATTATTTTTTTCTTTTATGTTTTTTAACAAATTGAATGACAATAATCGTTGTAATAAATTTTAAATATTATTTTCAATGTTAGCTATTAGGAGATTGCATATAAATAGTTTAATAAAAGACTAATTGATTTTAAAGTCACATTTTAATTGATATTTTTCAATTAAATGTGTAACTAAATGATTTTATTACAATTAAAATAATATTTTAATGTAAATTATAAATATTTAGTCGATATAAATTTAAAAAGTAGTTAAATAAATTTAATTGAAGTATGTAAATTAAAATAAATGAATTTAAAGTATCTAACTTCAATAAATATTTAAATAAAAATAATTCATCTGTAATAAATTAATTCATCGACCTCATCCAACAATCTGTGTCAATTTCCATAATTATTGTTTTACTTCTCACGTTTTTGCTTTCAAACAACTCATTTCTCAGAAATTACTCTGTATAGTAAAATTAGATATTAAATAGACGTGTAATTAAATTATATCGAGTATATTATTTAATTTGTCTGTGTGCAGAATAAAGCGCTCATCGTCATTATTAAAAAAAAAATTTATTTCTCTCGAGCCTTTCACCTGTCCCATGTTACATACAATGTACAGAAAACCACAGTACTCTTGTACATTTTACGTTATAACCTTTTCGCCATGTTGAATTTATTCACTTGCTCCATAACGCTCAAAAGTATCCACAACGTCGCACAAATTGACGTAAATAAACAATAAACTATAAATAATAAAATAAAAATTAAATATAATTATTAATTTTGTTTCATCAGTATTTTTATAACAATAAAAATGATAACTAGCAACAATAATAATAGTAAGAATTAAAAATCTGTCATAGGTAAATAAAAAAAAAAATTAATTTTTCTTACTCCATAAAAATAAGCGCAATGGAAATCTAATTGTAATTAAAAAATATAAAAAAAGTGACGTGACCGGATCTGTTAATAAGCAAGCCTATGTGGGATGTTATGTTGTATCTATGAGACATTTGAGTGTACGTCAATTATATGTTTAATTGTTTAAACTGAAGGTACAGTTAGTGAAATCACAATCTCACTGAAGTACGCACTTGATAGAAGGAGCACACCCATTCCAAATAACCTGCAACTACTCTCTGTTCAGCTATATACATTAAAGATGGGTAAGTCTATTATTTTTTATATAATTTATCCCACTTATACTTTCAATTAAATAAAAAATAAATATCTGATAATATGTCTGGTACAATTACGGAGTGATGATGATAAAATTTATTCTTCCGCGATCTAATCTTATCTTGAGTCACTTAAACTTATCATTATTAATGTTAGTCATGATTCAGTTATTTTTTTGTGGCTTTTTTTAAATTTTATGTTAAAAAATAACAAAGTCATACTATTATTTAAAAGTGAAAGTTTAAATTTTAATTATTTTATAGTATAATTTACTGTAATTATATCTAAAGCAATGACAACAAATAGCAGGTTTAGAAGATGTTATTCAGATAGTGGTGCAGTTGTCATTCCACTAAACAAAAGAACTGTCAGTAATATTAGTGTTGATAGATATTCTGAAAGAAGTATTCATGATGAATATTTAGATGATAAATCTTACAGTGAGTTTATTAGAACTTATTAAATAACTTATTTATATTCATGAGGAGGAAGCACTTGTGTACGTGTTCATTCATTAGGTTAAAGCAACGTTCAAAGATTATTACTCATGCTTTTATCATGTGCATTGTTTACTAATGGATTTATGTTTCTACTTAAAAAAATTTAAATAACTTGACTTTTGTTTTAATATTTAAATCTGTATTTTTTATTATTTTTTAGGAAACATGTGCAACGACTGTATGACCAGAGTACCGTATGCAACACTCATTGCAACAATTATGTGTTGTTTGGGTGTTGGAATATTTTGCGGTACCATGTACCGGGGAGCTACGCTGACCGCTTTACTGATGGATCAGGTATTCAATAATTATTTAATAATTAAAAAAAATTTATAACACAACAATTTATATTATAATTACCAGGGAAAGACAAGAGCTACTAGAGCAATAAGCATTCCAAAAATCAATAAAAATATAGCTTTTAAAAATAACACTGAAGTTGACAGATATTAAAAATTTTTTTTTGAATTTTATAGCAATTAAATTATTAAATAAAAATTTAATTAAAAAGTTTCACATGTGAAAATAAATAAAAAATTTTTAGAAGCATTTTTTTACTGTACTTAATTTGTTAAAAAAATTTTTTAAATTGAAATCTAACGCCCTAAGACTTAAATTTCATTTATTAGTTTATTGATTATATGATTAATGTTTGTTAAAGGTTTTCCACTTGAGACTTAGCTGGCTTGAAGCATTACAATTAATTTTTGCATCAATTGGTGCTAGTATGGCAGCATTAGGATTCATGATACTTTGCGTTGGTTGTCTTGCAACGGGAGCAACAAGACACAAAGTCTATCGAGCTTGGAGTACACGTGTTGGTGGTCGCATCTCATGTGCTGTGGTAATTAATTCATTTTTCAATATTAATACCGAGATAATATTCATTAGGTATAATTTAATATTCTATATACTAATTTAAACAATTTTTTAGTTCATGGTCATCACTTACATACTCCAATTTGCTTGGCTGTTAATTTTTGCATTTTTAGTGATTACGACATTTGTATTCACAATATTTTGGGGTCTTTGTGAAAATCCGCGTGTTGGATCTCATACCGATTGTATTGACTTTAATCAATTCAGTGAGTTTTTTCAATTATTAATTTTTTTTTTTTGTTAATTAAATTGAGTTAAGTATAAAAACATATTTTAATTAATTAATGGATTATTTTAGGTTTTATGTTCCCTAACTACACGAGGAATGAAGATATGAAAATATGTGGACCACAGGAAGTGAAATTATTCTGCAAAGATTATGTTGAGAAAGCTGAAGTGATGTTTATTTTAGCAACAGTGGCTTCTATATTGGTAGTACTTAGTCTTATCCACTATTTAATGTGTCTATCAGCAAACTATGCTCACATCCGTGATCATGAAAAATTTCAAGAGCTACAAGAACTTCAGTACCTACAAGACCCCGGCGATGGTGATTCTCCTCAACATGGTATGGATACTTTGAGCTCTCATCATCATAGCAAAGATAGATTCTAGGATACGGCCCGCGAGATCTTCTCTCTGAGCTCCAATTAAATGTCTCCCCATTTCTTCTGCTTAAAAATGAAAAAAAAAAAAATATAGGTATACATATACACAGATATATATATATACATAATATCTTATTGTATTGTGCAATGTGAGGTCTACCGTTAATTATATAATAGGTACATTTTGGCGAAGTTATTAAAGTACCTAAACTTACCAGATGCTTACTCTATCGTTACACTGAATTTTTAAACTGGAAGATCTTGCGGGAAATTTATGCCGTCCATTATTCTAATAAAAAAAAAAAAAAAAATTATTTTTTGCAAAAAATTTTTTTAACTAAAATTAAAAAATTTTCAAGTGACTCCTAATTTAAAAAAAAAAAAAAAAAAAAAACAGTTGGCAGTCAAACTTCTTTACAAAATGTAAAGAGCAATCTATGACATATCTATATTTGTTTTGTTTATTATTTAAGGATTTTGGCTGCTTTAAATGAAATGTTTTATATAGTTTAGTATAGTATTAATTATTGTAATCATTTTACATGCTAAACGTATTTACGTTTTTTATCATACCTATTCAATACTAAGTATTATATGTGTATTGTTTATAACATTCCACAATTTACAAATTTATATTAGTTGAATTCACTTTTTTAATTTTATATATTTAATTACTTAATATTGTACAATAAATTTTTATTTAAAATTCATTTTTTACAACGCATCAAAATTTGTAAAAAAGCTCGTATCAATTTTTTACGTATAATAGTAAATTATTTTATATTTAAATCATCAAATTTTAATTACGCCTAATTAGTAAATTGATATATCATTTATTAATGAAGTAAACGTTATTTTATTGACTCTCAATTAAAATTAGTTCATATAAATAATGAAATTGGGAGTAAAGACTAATAATTTTTTAGTTTTATCGGAGTAATAAACAATTAATAGCAAGTATTAAATCAAAATTATCAGAAATTAAAAAAATAAATTTATAAAACAAATTAAAATTATTTTTTTAGAGCTTGAATTATAAAAATATATATCTAGAGATGAAATTATTTATCGTTGATGATGTGAAATCGGATATAAAATTTCCTCAAATTATATTAGCCTTCCTATTAAATTTTACCTATTTAAATAAAATTATTTATTCTATTCTATCAATTAACATAAAATATGTACAATCAAAAAAATGTTTAGCACAATGATTCAAAGTATTTACAAAATTTTCGAGTCTTATATATAGTTCTTTGATATTTATACATCTATCTACGAATAATATACAATATTATATATACATAATTACATTATTATATGATTTTTCTATATATTTACAGTGCAAATACTACTGCGATACTTTTTATTCAGTATATTTACGATACAGATGATTTTTTATAATTATATATTTCATTTACTCATAGAATTTATTTTCGTAGACTTTAAAATAAATTTCACGTCGATATATGGTACTAAAGTTTTAAACTTTCTGCTCATATTTTTTTATAATTTCAGAGTTTATTAAAACCTGATTAATTTTTAATGTAAATTTTTTTTTTAACATTTAGCAAATTATTTTTGATTGGTTGATTTTTATAATAAATCAGATTGAAATGATAGTAAGAGAATCGATAAATAATTTTTTTTTCTTATAAATTAAATTAATAATTAAAATATATTAAATATTTATTAATAATTAAAATTTATTATTATACTTTTACTGTATAATATATAAATATAATTTGTTTTAGTTTAATTTTTTTTTTATAAACTGCCGATTAAAAAATGTAAGATTTAAGTTGAGATTCGAGTACAGAGATTAAATATAATTTAATTGTTTTTGTATTAATAAAACAAAATAATGTTCACAAAAAATTTTAAGTTTAAATTTATATTTTTAATAATTAAAATCTAAATTCTTGATAGAAGTAATTAATGCTCATTTTAATTCACAATACATATTTTAAATTATCGTGCCAAATTGTCGATATTGAACTACAAAAAAGCCTAATAGTGATAATAAAAAAATGGTTAAAAAAAAAATTAATTAACCAATATACTTAATGATACAGAGAAAGTCTTAAAGTATCTAAAAAAATATTACAAATCATACGTACTCTAATAAAGTACTTTTTGTTCATGTTAGCTCAAAAGAGAATTTTAATATTAAAAATTAAAAGAGCTTTAAATACACACAAATATGAATGTAGAATACACATTTAAACAGATTTAAATACTATATTGCATATTTTAAAATCTATAGAACTATTTAGAGATTTCAAAAGTTATATATTGACAGATTATCTTATAAATCGTTCAAATGTAGTAAAGTTTACATAAAAGTTAAATAACACATAAATATCTTTGCGTGTTTAAAAACTGCTAAATTTAAAAGTTATTAAAAAAAATTACTCAATTTATCTACTGCAATAAAAATAGCTATATAATGAAATTAATAATGTTAAATAAAACTATCCAATTGTTTTATGTCAAATCTTAACAGTGATTAAGAAAAATTGTATCTTCAAACCTATAGAAAAAATTAATAAAGACAAATATTCGAGTGAATATTACAAGTCGTTTATTATTTATTACATTGTTATAGTTATAATTATTATATTCGTAATTATAGTAGTTATATGTACAAGATTGAAATACAAAGCACGTTTTATTATTAAAATTTAATTATCAGTCATCGTCGTATTGAAGATCAAATTCCAAATCTAACGCATTTACTTCTTGAAGTGTATTTATAAATGTATAACGTGAAAATATCATGTACAACTTTCGAAACCACACATATTGAGATTTATGAGCCTTCATTGCAGACTAAAAATTTTAATTTTCATTAATTGATAACTTAATTTTATTTTATTCATGCTTTACTCACCTGTATCGTTCGACGCTGCTCATAGTTAACTAAATACCAATAGGAAGACGTTAATAAACTAATTGGCAAGTCTAGTAGCTGTACATATTTCCTTAAAATATTTACAGATTCAAGAATATAAAGTTTACAATCTAAAAAAAAAAAAAAAATGAATTAATATTATTTTTTAGTAGGTAAATTTAGTATGTACTAATTTTATAAAGTCAATTGCATACTTACACGAAGGAATTTTTTTTTCTATGCATAAAGAAGCAATGGCATAATATAATGAAATATGATTTTTATGACCACTCACACCACGTTTATCGAAAGTAACTACAGCATTCATTTTATATGTTTCTATACAATGTAAAATATTTTCGGAGACAATACTTCCGGGCCATTGTACTTTGGGATTATCAGGTAACTCTGAATTTCTGCAACATGATTTTAAACCGTATTACCAATAGTACTTTTATGTAATAAAAATTATGAGGCTGAAGTTAGCAGACACTTGACAATTTTTTGATTTTTTTTTTTTTTAAATGAAATAGGCATAGAAAATTATTTATAAAAATGTCATTTATAATTTTTTAGAGCTTCTAAAAATTAAATTTTCTTGTTAAAAAAATTCTAAAAATTATCAGATGTCTCTCAACTTCAGTGTCATTAAAAACTTACATTATTATAGTGATGTTAGCCTCTGGTATACCTATAATTTTAGCAGAAGCCCATAACTCCTCTTTTCTTCTTTTATGTCCACCTATAAACACACTTACATATATTGATAGACACATTGTCTGGTATTTAATCCAGATATTATTAATAATACTGAAGTTTAGCGGTCAGCTGTCAATTTTAAAAATTTTTTCAACAAATTAATTACAATAAAAAAATGCTTCTAAAAATTTTCACTTGTAATTTTTATTAATTTTTACATGTGAAACTTTTTTGTTATAAAATTCCAAAAAAATTTTTAATATCTGTCAACTTCAGTGTTATATATTATTATCAATAACAATGACAAAAAAAAATAATTTTAACAAAATAATAAGTACCATTAGTGAAACATAACAAGTAAACATTAGTAGTTTTAAATCTACTTAGCCAGTAAATCATAGGTCCAAAGAACATCACTTCATCGTCAGGATGTGCTGTTACAAATAGAATTTTTGATGGTGGTCCTGGTAATTGCCATGCTTGATGATTAACTCTTTTCAAAATTATATAGAGTAAGATGCAAACCAAGAGATATGCAATCAATGTAATTATTATTTGCCACGTTATTTCTCTTATGTACCACGACCACCATTGCCCAATTTCATTGATTTGTTCGTTGATAAAACGCGTTGGTGATTTAATATCAAACATTTTTTTTTTTTTTTTTTAATATCACCTATCTTTTGAATTTTTTTTCACAAATTACCTGGTACCGTCATTGCTTTTTTATTGGGTAATATTTTTTTACTATCCGAGGCTAATTCAATCATTTAATTTTATATGTAATCAAATATATAACAAATATATAAATATATTGTAGGTTATTTTACATCAGAACAGGAGTTTGATTGTACACTTGGCTCTGATGATAAAAAACTATGCACTATATATCGACTAATTCAAACTGGTCATAAATGTAAGTACCTATACATGTAATTACTTAAGATTGACACTTACATGTGAGTATTAACGATAGTTATATTTTATAATGTGGCACTTGATACTAAAGTATTAATTTAATAATTGCTAATTTATTCCAACATATATTTATAGCATTATAAAGCTGTTTTATGACATTAAGGTTAGCTGTCACTCGACAATTTTTTTTATCAAATAAATTTGCTCCAAAGAATTATTTTTAAAAAATTGCATTTTTAATTTTTTAAAATTTCTAAATGTCAATTTTTTTTTGTCATAATTTATTTGTTACAAAAATTATTAACTATCTGCTAAATTAATTTTAATAAAATTATTTTTAAAAAATTGTAATTTTAATTTATTAAAATTTCTACAAGTCCATTTTTTTAATAATTTTTTTTTTGTTATAATTTATTTGTTAAAAAAAAAAAATAAAACAATTGTAAAGTGACAGCTAAATTTAATGTCATTATTGTTTTTATTGATTTGTTGTATAATATTCTAATTACACCATACTTTTTGGATAAATTAAAGCAAAAAATGATTTATAATACTTCAATTGATAAATTTATAAAAATCTCTTAAGAAAATAATCAGTATTGATAAAGTAAAAAAATTATCTCAATTAAAAAATTATATTTTAAAATTATTATTTTACAAAAATCAAAATATTTTCTGATAATTATACATATTCTTAAAGACTATTCATATTTGGAGTAAGTTCGAACTTATTAAACTTCAACAAATTTGTTTGACCAGATTAGGCCTTTAGATATGTAATAGTATAGTTTTTTTAACAAAGAAATTATTTAAAACTTAATATTTAATTAAAACTAATCTTATAAATTATAAAACATATTGGTTAAAAATATCTTGATATTGTCAAAAATAGTGATTTTATAAATAAAAATTATCCCTAGATTATTTTTTTTCTTATCGTATAAGTCCATGTATTGTCGCCACAAACATACATGCGTTTTTAACTTGAATCTTATAAATATAATTTTTATTATATTAAAATATACTTCGGCATAGATATTAATGAATGATTTCTAATTACATATATCTTAAAAATTATCATCATAACGTAAGATAATAAAATATCATATAATATAATTGTTTATTTTGCAAATAATTATTATTGCCTGTATATTTATTTTTAATTGAAATTTGAAGAATTAATTTTTTGAGATCTTTTTACAACTAAATACTTCAATTATTTTTTGTGCTAATTGTAACATCAAATATTAATTATGATACATTTAATTAATTTTTTTTCTCTCCATTATGCATTAATTGACATGATAAATATTACTAAATATATTCAATTAAGTTGTTAAAATTTTTTTCAGCTACATCAAATATTGTTTAAAAATATTATTTTCATCAATTATCATTACATTGTACCTATTGTATAATTTTATCGTTGACATTATCAAAAATGTATTAAAGAACCTTTCTAATTAATTATATTTTAACTAACTACAAGATCATTCACCTTACTTTAGTTGAAAGTAATTAATTAAATTACTTATGAATTATTAAATCACATGCATAAATGCAATATACATATACAAACATATATATGTGCACGTATACACAAATTTAATATCTATTATAATTTATATGTACAATAAAAAACTTTAATAGTTTTTTAATCACTTCTCATTTACGAATTTTTGAATTTACTTTACTTAATTGGATAACATAAAGTAAAGAACAATAAATTATTCTATTATGAATAAACTCCAATACTGTTATTATAAAAATTACTCCATATGTGTACAATTAAATATCAATAAAACAGCTTTCATATATTACTTTTAACGTGTTACAAAATCTTCCCGTGTCTACAATTATATCAGATTTTTTATATTCATAATTGCATAATTAAAAAAACTACTTGAAAGTCATTCGTAATTTCGAAGAAATCATTTCGTATAATTAAAAACACTTTAAAAAGTTATTCCATCAATGATATAGTTGCAAAATTATTTCAATTTTTTTTATTTATAATTAATATATTCTATCTTCAGATCCAATATTTATTTAGGTAGTAATTTTTGTTTATATTAATTCGAAATAATCTTTAATAGTGTCCTCTACCATTGTAATATATAGTAGTTTCGTAAATATCACCACAATAATGAAAAGATCTAATATACACTTATATTTTCTCGATAACACAGTTTTTGTTACAATTTCTACAGTTAAAAAATATTTGTTTATCACGGTTAAAATATTTTGTAAAACATAGCTTTACAATTTTTTATATAATCGATAGAATTTTTTTACATTAAATCGGCAACACCTAACTCTTTATTTCTGTTCTTGAATTCTTTTTTTTTTAATATTTCTATTCTTATTTTAAAACAGCTCATTCCTAAATTATACTTATATCAAGATTACAAATCGTAAATGTTTTTTTTTTTTCCAATTCTGAATTCAGTTTTTTACTAAAAAAACAAATGTATCATTGAAATTAAAATAAAAAAATTTTACACTCACAATATACTTGCTTTTATAAAATTTACCGCTTTCTCTAATTCTTAAACATTATATTTTTGGTCCTTAATAAAAAATATTGCTACCTATTGCAGTAAAAATGCTGATTTTTTATTAGAACACTATATTTGCATAAAATATTGATGTTTTCAATGTTAAAATATGTCAATCTTTACGGTATTTTTGATATTCAAATATCCAAAATGCGATGTCAAATGCAATGTCTCCAGAACACCCTTTTAAATTAACCTTATCAAAAATAATCTATGCATCGCTTATTTTGACAGATAGCAGAGTGTGTGTATATTTATTTATCCATATATGAATAAACAGATGATGAAAAGAGAGTCAAAATAGTCTAAGCTAATTCATCAGTACGTTTTCTCTCTTCTTCAACTCGTTGTCTTGTACGATTAAAGGCATCGGTTTTCAAAAAATCCACAGTTTTATAAACAGTTGTATTAGGCGGCGATTGAGCCGGCGGTAATGTTGATGATGCAAAACTTTCAGAAGCTTCTAAATCAAGATCTAAGTATTGTAAAACTACTAAAGAACCTTTCTAATTAATTATATTTTAACTAACTACAAGATCATTCACCTTACTTTAGTTGAAAGTAATTAATTAAATTACTTATGAATTATTAAATCACATGCATAAATGCAATATACATATACAAACATATATATGTGCACGTATACACAAATTTAATATCTATTATAATTTATATGTACAATAAAAAACTTTAATAGTTTTTTAATCACTTCTCATTTACGAATTTTTGAATTTACTTTACTTAATTGGATAACATAAAGTAAAGAACAATAAATTATTCTATTATGAATAAACTCCAATACTGTTATTATAAAAATTACTCCATATGTGTACAATTAAATATCAATAAAACAGCTTTCATATATTACTTTTAACGTGTTACAAAATCTTCCCGTGTCTACAATTATATCAGATTTTTTATATTCATAATTGCATAATTAAAAAAACTACTTGAAAGTCATTCGTAATTTCGAAGAAATCATTTCGTATAATTAAAAACACTTTAAAAAGTTATTCCATCAATGATATAGTTGCAAAATTATTTCAATTTTTTTTATTTATAATTAATATATTCTATCTTCAGATCCAATATTTATTTAGGTAGTAATTTTTGTTTATATTAATTCGAAATAATCTTTAATAGTGTCCTCTACCATTGTAATATATAGTAGTTTCGTAAATATCACCACAACAATGAAAAGATCTAATATACACTTATATTTTCTCGATAACACAGTTTTTGTTACAATTTCTACAGTTAAAAAATATTTGTTTATCACGGTTAAAATATTTTGTAAAACATAGCTTTACAATTTTTTATATAATCGATAGAATTTTTTTACATTAAATCGGCAACACCTAACTCTTTATTTCTGTTCTTGAATTCTTTTTTTTTTAATATTTCTATTCTTATTTTAAAACAGCTCATTCCTAAATTATACTTATATCAAGATTACAAATCGTAAATGTTTTTTGTTTTTCCAATTCTGAATTCAGTTTTTTACTAAAAAAACAAATGTATCATTGAAATTAAAATAAAAAAATTTTACACTCACAATATACTTGCTTTTATAAAATTTACCGCTTTCTCTAATTCTTAAACATTATATTTTTGGTCCTTAATAAAAAATATTGCTACCTATTGCAGTAAAAATGCTGATTTTTTATTAGAACACTATATTTGCATAAAATATTGATGTTTTCAATGTTAAAATATGTCAATCTTTACGGTATTTTTGATATTCAAATATCCAAAATGCGATGTCAAATGCAATGTCTCCAGAACACCCTTTTAAATTAACCTTATCAAAAATAATCTATGCATCGCTTATTTTGACAGATAGCAGAGTGTGTGTATATTTATTTATCCATATATGAATAAACAGATGATGAAAAGAGAGTCAAAATAGTCTAAGCTAATTCATCAGTACGTTTTCTCTCTTCTTCAACTCGTTGTCTTGTACGATTAAAGGCATCGGTTTTCAAAAAATCCACAGTTTTATAAACAGTTGTATTAGGCGGCGATTGAGCCGGCGGTAATGTTGATGATGCAAAACTTTCAGAAGCTTCTAAATCAAGATCTAAGTATTGTAAAACTACTAATCTTCGATTTGAGGCCGGTATAAAAGTGTTATTATCCTGATAATAGTAAATCTGTCACGTTAAATAAGACAAAAAAATAAATTAACTAATTATAAAATGAAATAAATAATTAAAAATGATTTACTGACCTCCTCCTTATCATCTACAATGTTGTTATCTTCGTCTGATGTCGAACAATGTCGTGTACTATGTCCGTGAGCATGTGGCGTAGGGCTGGGAGCTGCTCGCAATTTATTTTTACCAGGTGGTGAAGCCAATTGAAGCGGTCCTGTTTTGGTAAACAATGAAATAATTCAATAAATTATTAGTTATAAATTTATAGTTTTTAAAAATATATGATATGTGTCTCACCCTCAGTAGGGAGTTTGGTTAGCGGGGGTTTTAATTTCCGATTAATGCGTGGTGGTTCAGTAGCTAAATGATCAGAAGGACTCATTTCTGGAGCAGATAAAGTAGGACCAGGCGATGGTTCATTACTAATAATAGAAGTTGTATCACTGGTTTTTCTTCCAGGCTTTAATTCTCGGTAAACGACAGGCGGTGGAAGAACAACAGTTGATGATACACTACTCGAAGAATCTCTTATTAGTGGACTTGGTAAATTAGAATAAGTTGCAGTGGTTGAGCTCTCAGAACGAGGACTGGATGGTTCATCGTCATTAAAATCATATCTAAATATACGATCGTCAACAGAAGATGGTGCAGCATTACTATAACAATGCCTAGGTGTTCGCCCGGTTGTAGAGGTATCAGTACTAGTTGTACTTGAAGTACCTATTTGATGAGAACGCGGAAAATCATATGTTTCATCAGAGATTATTGCAGTTGCTGGTGTCGATGGTGCGGGTGTCGCTGGTGTTGTTGGTTTAGAACTTTCAGTAGCACCATCTAAATTCAAATAATTATGTCCAATATTTTCTAATGTCATGTGAGATGGTTTTGGTGGTCGTGGTGGAGCCCGAACTGACTCATCAGCTGTAGGTGTGGCGGAATCAACAATTTTAAATTTACCAAAACGTTTGCTCACACTCCATGAACAAATTTTTGGATCACTCAAATTCTGAGGAAGTTTTGAATCGCCAGAAGAGGGAAAAGTTTCCCAATTGACACTCGGAATCGGTGTTGTCCATTCATCATCAGTGAAAACACTTTCTGCGTCTGTTGTAATTGGTGATCTTGATGGAGATGGAGCGAGTCTCCGAGGAGCGTCGTAGTGTTCAGGACCATGACTTAGAGCTGAACTTAGAGAGCTAGTATCATTTAAACGTCGACCGGAAATACATTCACTGATGGGAATGTAAGGGCCTGATATGGTACTTGTAGGTGATATGGGCGGTGATTCTTGAGACTCAAAGTGGAATACTAAAAATTTAATTTTTACCATCAATAAAAATAATAAAATTGTTGATTATTTTTATATTAAATTTAATTATGGGTAACATACGTTGTTGTTCTTCATCCTGAGTATATGCTTTTAATCCACAGACTTGACATATTGCATCTACCCATTTATTCATATCTGATTCACTTTCAGCCACCAAATAATAAATCCTTTTTGGTGTTTTCACATTGAACATATATTGATATTTTTGTTTACGATTTTCAAATCGTAAACCAGCATCAACCTAATGTAACATTATGATGGTAAAAAAATATAGTATAAAATTACCATAAAAATAATAAAAGTCATGGTTAATTTAAAAAGATTGTCTTTTAAATTGTACAAAAAAATTTTTTACCCGATTTTTTTTATATTAAATTTGAACTTTGGTCATTTAAATTATAAACTATACTCATACTTACGATATAAATGATTTGCTATAATTACCTGTTCACATTGATCAAGATCGATGTGTCCTTTGAGTTTTCGACATCTCTTATCTGTATAATATTCTAAAAAATATTGTCCTGGCAGTTCACCGCTATGACGAAGAGCAAACCATCGTTTTCTCCACCTCTGAGGAGTAAAAGAAAGTAATATATGTGTAATTAGTTTAACTCTAATTGCATGATAAGGATAAATGCAAGTATAATAAAAAAAAAAAAAATACACATAATAAGATAATTACCGCTCGCCAAAGTTTAGTAGGTGGCGATTTAATTAGCCATCCCTCGTGCACTATTTCTTGGGATGTTTTGAGCACTTCCATACCCGCTTTTGATTACTCACTTGCATTAAATTTGACCCGTATCTTGTCCTTTAGCCTGTGAATACCCAATTGATTGTGTATACGTCATTACACTGAACACCATAACGTTTATCTATTTTTGTCCAACGCATACCAACAAACTCATTGTTAAGAAAAATAATATACACGCCCAACAATGTATATTAACTTTATGGTAATATGGTGAACAGTATTCACAGTCGAGATAATTTATTTTCCCCATTTGGGGAACGTTTAATGTCGTTTAATGATACAAAAAAGCTCCAACATGCTCAATCTATTATGTGAAAATAAAAAAAGTCAAAACAGCGAATCAGAGCGACACCATCAGGCATACACAAAAGATATATTTTTACTTTTTTATTTTTATCTTGTCACAACGCCATCTGTACTTTACGCGCCATTTTTTAAATGACAGAATAGTGTAATCATGCTGAAGTTAGCGGTCAGCTGTCAATTTTAAAAATTTTTTTAACAAATCAACTACAATAAAAAAATGCGTCTAAAAATTTTTACTTGTAATTTTTAATAATTTTCACACGTGAAACTTTTTAATAATAAAATTTAATATAATTTTAATACACGAATCGTTTTCAATTCGAGCTAGTTCGGTTGTCTTCGCTTCTATCGCGTGTGTCTCCATATTTTCTATATACTGTAAAACTTAACCTCGATGGTGTAATTTAAAATTTATTCTTTAGATCATGAAGTATACATAAAATAATAATATTATTAATTATTTAATTAGTTGATGTTAAAATAAATAATTATAAAAATGACTAGTTTAATTTACCGTCAACTTTCTGTGTACAGAAATAAATTATCAGAGTAATTATTCATTCGTTTAAAATAACTAATAATAAACATTAAAAATTGGTTTTAATAATAAATTTTTTCTTTCATTACAGGCAATGTAAATTTGCACTATTAAACAGATTTATGTCGATGCACAAAGGTGCATATGAGGGAGAAGGAAAAACAACAGTTACAATTTTGAATAAAGACCCTGAGTATGGTTTAATGATTGATGGTGTTAGTTGTGTAAGTTTTATAATTTTCACTATTTTCAATTAGACTGTATACTACCTCATTAATTTTTTTTATTTATTAAGGTTCTTAAAAAATGACATTAACTTTAGCTGTCACTTCACAAATGTTTTAATTTTTTTTAACAAGTAAATTATAGCAAAAAAAATTATTAAAAAATGAACTTGTAGAAATTTTAATAAATTAAAAATGCAATTTTTTAAAAATAATTTTTTAGATGAAGAAAATTAAAAAATTGTCAAGTGACAGCTAACTTTAATGTCATTCTTAAAAAAGAACCACAGTAAATTGAAGATTATTTTTTTCATAATTTAAAATATTTTTTAATTTGTCTTAATGACACCTAAGTATTTATATTTTTATAAATTTATTTTTTTGAGTGATAATTAAATCAATTCATTAAAAGACGAATTATTTGTTTGCTACAGGTCGGATTTAAATTAAATATTGGTATTACTGTGTTGGGAGCGATGATACTATTTCCAAGAACTGCGATTGGATGGGGTATTAGGTCCGCAAGTGATATTCATAAAGATTCATTATCACTATTTAAAACAATAATACCAAGACCAGAGATCATAATACTTGGTTTAGATGATAACTATCCACGTGATGCTCCATTCATTGTGGATTTTTGTAAAATTATCAAAGAGTTAGGTATCAACATGGAAGTATTACCAATTATAAAAGCTTGTACGACATTTAATTTTCTAAACGCTGAAAAAAGGTATGTTGTGGGTGCATTCTTGCCACCAAGAGTTCTTGAGAAGCACGATACTCAGTTAATTGACGACGTTGCTATCCGAAGGGCATTCAGAATACCTGAAAAAGGAGTCGATTAAAAATTTTTTTTTATTTTTTTTAAATATCTAATGTAAAGTCTAGCTTAATTAAAGGAAAATGTAAATAACTTATACAACTGAATTTATTTTTATTTGCAAATTTCGGAAAACAATCCCATTATATCGTTTAATTAAATAATTCAAACTATAAATTTTTTCATAGTAATTTAATTTAGACTTAAAATTAATGCGATAATTTTTTTAAATAAAAAATTTCTCTTTAATTTGTTAAAAGCTTAGTTTAAAAATACTATTTATTTAAAGCTATAGTAAAAAATTTTTAATGATATTTAATAATATTCCATTATAATTTTAAATCATTTTCATATACCTATATTACGAATTTGTAAACAATAATTATTGTTACAAGTATCGCATTTAAATAGACATTGATAAAAGTTGATAATTCATTTATTGCACCACTTATCGTATAAGATGAACTTTATATAATATATATGGCTAATGTGGCACATAATTATTTCTTACTATAAAAATACTAATATACAAAATACCTATTTCACATTGCAAACAGGTTAAATAAAAATTAAAAACAAAAATATATATTATCTACGGCTTATTAGGAGCGCTTCGAGGTCTTTTTATCGTCGTGTAGCGTATCAACATAAATCCAATAATGATTAATAATCCTATGATACCAACTCCAATACCTAATTCAATACTAGTTAAATTGTTAACAGTATTAAGAGCTATTTCTCTTAAAGCAGCCGCTCCGTCAGGTGGTTCGCAAGGTGCTTGTACAATAATATCTTGTCGTTGAACTTGTTTAGCTTTACAATTCGCTAACTTATTAAGTATTTCTGAACTATGAATCTCTGGTAATAAAACAGATAGCACCCACTCCATAGGACTGAGTTTTTGATACCAAAGTGGCAAATTTTCCAAGTGTAATGTTACACCACCGCCTAAAGTTATTTCACCAATTATTACCCCAGATATTAACGCTGCAACTCCACTCCATTTGCAGATATGAGCAAAAAATATGCATATTAAATGTTGTAACATAATATACAATAATCCATAAGCAAGATAATTCCAAAGGGATGTAAAACTATCATTGAGAGTTTCGTGAAGTCCAGCCATTGCAAAAGCAGGAATTAGATATGTTACGTAAACAAGGCACCATGAAGGAACACTACAAATAAGCTGAAAAAAAAATTATTTATTAATTAATAATGAATCAATATTAATTTTCTAATTTATTTATTTTTAATAATTAATTACCTCTATTATAATGTAGATAAAACGTCCATACAGACCATGTTTTATATCACTTTCAACGTTGGGTCGTGCATTAACAACTTCACAAATTCCTATTAAACCAAGAGGCCAGAAAAATATTCCAAAACTGGAGTAATAAAATCCTATCCTATCTCTTAAATGCAAATTACTATCTGCAGCGACATTCCAAAATATTGCACCGAGGATAATACTCAATGATGCGGCTACAACTATTTTTTGAATAAGTCTGGTCATTGTCCATGGTTGGCTGTATATGAGAGTTTTTAAAAGCAGAGCATATATTTGGACAAATACATTGGCATCGTATATAACCGGTGGTAGTGCTCCAGGCGGACTTGGATCACTCAGGCTTGGTAATCTTGACCTTGCTAGCTCTGCAAGGTGATCTATTCTTTGCGATGATTCCAACATTGCTTCCGCTGATAAATCATCTAGCGTTACTAAGTCAACTGTGAAAGCAAAATTTTAAAGCATTTATTAATGTATTATTATAAATTTATTGACTAATATTTAAATTAAAAACTTAAAAAAAAAAAGAATAAACTTACGATAGTAATCTGATGGATTTTTGAAAGGTGGACAGGGAAACTCGGCCAGCGCAAAATAAGGCAACATATCTCTTCTCGGACCAGAGTACATTATTCTACCGCCGGAGGTAAGAGCAACTCGAGAAACCATTGTGAGTATTTCATAAGTCGGCGGATGTAATGTCAAAACAACAAGCCTTTGTCCTCTAGTTGCCCAGTGTCTCAAGTACTCGACCAGAAAAAAAGCATCAAAAATATCAAGGCCATGTGTGGGTCTATCAAGGGTTAGTATATGTGCATCTTGAAGCAATCGACATGCCAACGATAGTCTTCTTGCTTCGGAGGTCGTTAATGAATTAACTAAACAGTGTTTAGTAGCTTCCAGTCCCAACTCTTGTAATACTGCTTCGATTTCCATATCAGATGTCCTGGAACCGCCTTTAAGACACATATAAAAGCTAAGAACCTGTTGTGCCGTCAAACCAGGGCTTAAACAGCATTCTGCTGGTAAATAAGCGACTCTTGATCTTTAAAGAAGAAAAAAAAAATGTGTCAATGAATTAAAAAATTCAATTGATATAACATAATTATTTCATTGAATAGCATACTACGCAATAGATATTACATAGTTGTATCATACTACTCAAATTAATTACCTGAGAGCACGCGAGGTCACTGGTCGCCCATTCAATAAAATATCTCCACGTTTTATCTTGCGTTTACCTGAAATCGCTTCAATAATAGCTGTACCCTCTTTTTCAGTTGTTGCCATAACTGCAAGTACATCTGTAGCACCAGCCTCAAGTGTTATACCGCGAAGTAACGGCAAATTATCAGATGTAGATAATTCTAGTTCACGTAATTGTAGATGAGGATGCTGGAGTGATGGGATTCTTCTTAATCCTGCACCTAAGTAGCTTTCAAGTCCTGAATGACTTGGTACTGGGCCTCCCAACACTGCTTGCCCATATCCTGGATCAATTGGCGCTATACTGTGACGTCTATTTGGTCGTCCAGTTTGTAAAAGATTAGCTTCACTTACACTTCTCAGTCTTGGATGATCTTTTACAATCAATTGAGAGTGAGCTTGTTCCCGAGGCGCGACATGAACCTGTCGGAAATCAGGATCACTTCGAGCAGATCTCATGGCAGAGCTTGGTTGAGGTGGCAGTCCACTGTGGGATACTTTTCTACCTTCTTCACTGGAGTCATATCCACTGGAGCCATCTTTAGCTCGCGAAGGGGGAAGTACACGTGGCAGTCCAAATTTTAAATATGTGTATGAATTGTTTGCCAATGGGCTCTTCGGTCCATACCGTGGATGTCTGAGAATACTTTGCACCGTCGAATCGCGAAGTTGAAAATTACCGTAAGGCAGAGGTGATTTTTCGGCTGAACCAAGAGCCGAATCCGTAAAGTCAGAATTTAAATTTTGCCTACATTAAAATAAAAATAATTAATTACAATAAATAATTTATTACACATATTAATTTCAAATTTTCATACCTGTAGATTGACCAAGCATGAAGATCTTCACTTGCTGGTGGTTCAAGTCCTCGTGTATCAAGTACTCCAGGGACTGAGTATCTTCTTTCGAGTTCCCAAGCCTCCGATGTCATTGTCTCGGATTACTTGGAATAAAAAAATCTAAAATTAATTTTCAATGTTTTTAATGTTTAAAAAATAATTGTTGAAAAAGACAAGAAGCTATATCCTGTTTAAATTTACATTTCAAATGTAATTTTGTTTTATTTGAAAAACGTAGCTTGTTAACATCGAAGAAATAAAATAAAATTGTAAAGGATATGAATAACAGGAAAAATTACTGCAATACCGAGCTTCTTTTACTATCTTAGTGAATATAACGCTATTGAACTGAAGTCATGAATTTCTAGTTGCAAATTTACTAGCCGACATTCCAGAACGACTTGCAAACACGTTTTCCGAGTACCTGTTTGTAATTTTTCACTCAAATATTTAACAAAAAAGACCACCTGGGTATTAATGCTTAACTATTTTTATTT
>JZSA01001277.1:0-30726 GCA_000956155.1 Cotesia vestalis
AGTTTTTTTTTTTTTTTTTTTTTTTAATTTCTTCACAAACAATTTTACAAAGATAGTAAAAATTCTCAATATTCAAATTATCAAATTGCTCATAAATTACAAGAAGAATATTATGAAATAGATTTTGAAAAAGACATCTTTGATAGACAATGTAAAATAAATATTATAAATAGGTCGAAATATAAACGAAACTAATTTAACACCTGCTGAGATAAAAAAAAAAAAGTAAAACAAACTTCTACCCGCACGTGTTTTATCATCAAGTTAAAGAAGTATACAATAGTAGTATGTATTTACAGCTGATATATGTACACTCGAAATAAAAGCTAAGACTTTCTAATTGTCATTAGAATTTTTTTTCTTCATTACACATGGCATACCTAGAATATGGCATATATTTAATAAAAATATAAATAGAATCCGGAAACATGTTTCTGATACTATGTGAATATCACGATACCGTTACCTCGTGGCGTCTGGAATCTCAGAACGTATCATAAACATAACGTATATCTACATGAATATAAGTCATTAAGTATTTTACTTTTTTAGAAAAAAAAAAAAAAAAAAAAAAAAAAAAAAACCATTGATACTTATTCTCTAGTCACTCAATTACAGTAATTCTGTGTGTCTCAGTAGACTAGGAGCACCGGTAAAATGCATATGCAACGGAAAAGTAACATGGGTCTTTCTTGATAGTAGTCTTCACTATTTTTATATGAGAAAACAACTGTAAAATTAACATACTTAATATCAAATTAATATACTATTAAATGACATTTCTTGTGGAACCAATTGGAACATAAAATATTTACAAATTATTTCTTTGAATTATATATAATTAAAAAATATTATTGGAAAAAGTTGCGTTGACAGTTCACTGATTTTTTTTCTAATTAATTTTTTACAAAAAGTTTAAGTACCGTTAAAAAATATTCTTAATGGAACTGTACAATAATTAAAAAAAAAACTATTTAATTGATTAAAAATTATAATGCAGAATAAAATTTTATATAACAAATAATTAGAATAAACTTTCTTTAACAAAAATGAACTTATATTAGCAAGATTATAAAATTGCAAATAACATTTCACTTTCAAATTAACATAAATGCATATTTAAATTTTTTATTACAATTAACCCTTGAGCTTCATGAAGTTATATCATTTGAAAACAAAAGAATAATATTATATTTAATTTGATAAAATTATCACTTATTGTTAAAATAAAGAAGCGCAATTATTATCGTTTGCTGTACATTGAAGTTTCATTTTCTTTTGGACATTTACATTAGAATTTATCACAATATATATTCAATTTCTCTATAATAATATAATAAGATGTCGTTTACTTCTAAACACGCGAAGAAATGTCCCACGCACCGGTTTCCATGCATTTATATTATAAACATAAATTTAAACTTAACTAAATAGTTTAAGAAAAAATTAATCACAAGTACACGTGCTTAGCTCTTATGCAGAAATTACTCCATGCAATAGTGACCCTAATTCTTGACAATTCCAAGACATTCCATTATATTTCTTAGAAATCGTGGAAACTATTCGTAAAAATCACATAGCGAAATAAATCTCTCTTTTGCGCGTCGCAAATATCACTTATAGTTAATTCATAAATTAGAGCAACCGAATAATTACTTCAAATAATATATACTTTACACTTCATTCAGAATAATTTCTAAACTACTCGTCATAAGTGCTTTAAGTAGAAGTAATTATCAATACTAACTATTATTACAATATTATGATAATTATAAATGATAATTCATATTCACTATTAATCTAAACGTTATCTGAATTGCAAATTGCCGTACACTTGCATGAAGGTCACTGTATGTCTTCAACGCCCTATCGCGTATGTTCTAACGCCCCTCATAAATTTTTAAATTCTTCAATTAAAAATTCTACTTCTTGTATTTATTGTTCAATAAATTATTTATGCTATAAAATAATAATTATTAATAATACTAAAATTGCCGAAGGCGTTTCTTTACAAATAAAATAAAATAATGAAGTTAGCGGTCAGCTGTCAATTTAAAAAATTTTTTTAACAAATTAATTACAATAAAAAAATGCTTCTAAAAATTTTAATTTGTAATTTTTATTAATTTTCACATGTAAAACTTTTTAATAATTTTTTTTTTTAATAATTGCATTATTATAAAATTTTAAAATAATTTTTTTAAAAAATCAATTACAATAAAAAAATGCTTCTAAAAATTTTCACTTGTAATTTTTATTAATTTTCACATGTAAGACTTTTTAATAATTTAATTGCTAAAAAATTCTAAAAAAATTTTTTAATGTCTATCAACTCGAGAGTTATAATTATTATTAATAATAATTATAAATCTGACATAAATAATGAAAAAAAGAAAAAAAGTAAAAAGAAATAGTATCCAGTATCAATACATGAACGTGATCTCGATACATGATATATCCAGCGGATATCGATTCCCGGTTAGGTGTTAATACAGAAGAAATACAATACCCGTCTTGTGATATTATTCAAAAGAATTGTTTAGAAAGATTTACAATTAGTTGTAATTAAAAGGCGAGAGTCTCTTCCTGAGTTATGGCACGTAAGTTGGTTGCAAAAAGTACTCTAATATATCTTCAATTACTAAAACTCTTTTTATATATGTATATATATATATATATAACGGCGTAAACTACTGAATTATTTTTCCAGAATCAAGCAACCACAACGAAATGACCCAACGATGAACAATACTCCTGGTAATACAAGATAAAAATCATCCATAAATTAAATACATAAAATAATAATTTAGCACTTAAGGTTTTAAAAACTTAACAACTTATCAATTTAAATATATTATGCTATAGTAATAATATAATAATTTGTTAAACAATTGGTGAATGAATAAATATATGACTCACCCAATGAAAGTATTGTAACAATAATAATAAAAAATAACGATAATAGTAATCACACTATTCTCATCTCATTAAATAAAACACCGGCAAAAGTGAGCCTTCATATCTTCTCGTGCATTGAATGCATATATGTTTGAATTATTAACTAATAAATAAGAACTCGCGATCGCCAACGCTTACTTTCAGAAATTAACTTAAAATTCGCGCATTATATTTTGCATTAAGTTAATTTTCATCAATACACTATATAAATTAATTAAATTATTTTTAGGGTGAGTAAAATTAATTTTAAAAACAATTAATTAATCGTAACATTATCAAAAGTTAATTTTTTAAATTAATTTCAGGTACCAGCGATTTTTTCCAACTCTAAAGTCAGAACGTTGCCACGCACTGCCACGGAAAGTCGATGGCTTCAAGGTATGGTACCCAGTGAAACTAACACAGGACCAAAGACCATACCAGCCAAAGTAACTTAACTAAACGTACGGTGTAGATGTATAAAACACATACACCTATAATGACAATAATAATAATGATGATGATGATGATGATGATGGTAATAATAATAACAACAAACTCTTCTATTCTCTGGCTCTCTTTTACCAATGCACTTTAAATTCTTTGCTACTCGCTGCTCCTCCTTCTTTTCAACCATCACCGCTACAAATACCTACAGACTACAATCCTACCACTAATCCTGTGTACCTCTACCTTTGTAAATTCCCCTACCTGTTGTACGTTTTTTAATAAGGGAAGACATTCACCTCTCTGCTGGTATTACTGCTGGAGAACCACGGTGTGCTATGGTGAGCCACACGGTGCTGCTTACAAAAGCTGAAAGAGTACAGTGTTAAAGTTTTAGTTTTATCCAGCGTTCTTCTGTATTTCAAGGTATCTTTGAATACTCACTTTACTTCCCCACCGACACGAATCGTCGCATCGCCACTACACCGTTTAGTTTAATTTTAACAAACTTTACAACTCATTCAGTATAAATACTACAGTTTGGTGTGAAAAAAATATTATTTTATTTTCTTCAATAACTATAAGAAGAAATATACTTCAATAAGTCATACCATTGATTTATTTTAACAAAGTTAATTATGAATTGATAAGAATTGAGGTAAGATCTTCATCTTCTTTGTAACTAATTAGTGTTAGAGTTTTTTAATATTTATAAACCATAAAAAATAATTATTATCAATTAAGAATTTCGTTTTAAGTAATTAGTGTCTTTTAATAAAAAAAAGTCTCAACTCTTATCTCAAATGTATAATTTACTGCTTAGAAATCATAGAGTGGTTAAATTTATAAATGTATACAATTATTATTATATAATTATAATTTTTTAACTACTATATTATTTACTTGACCTTGATTAATAAAACAATTTTATAAATTAAATGACATTAAAGTTAGCTGTCACTTGATAATTTTTTTTAACAAAAAAATTTGCTCTAAAAATTGCATTTGTAGTTTTTTAAAATTTCTAGATGTCAATTTTTTTTTGCCATAATTTATTTGTTACAAAAATTCTTAAAATTATCAACTATCTGCTAAGTTAATTTTCATATAAATTAATTAGATGTAAAGAATAAATATTCCTGAAATGTAACTGAAATTTTTGAATTTAAATTAAATTAAATGTTTATTTTTGTTTTGCAGATTAAATTGATTTAAAAGATAATTAAAAAAAAATGAATGTCCATGAGTGTATTTTGGATGTTTCCAATGTATCATATTCAACATCAGTTTTGATAGAAGGTGGAAGTTGTATATCAAAATCCGAGCCAACGGCAGTATTGAGAGATGTGTCAGTTAAAGTTCATGGAGGTGAAGTATTAGCAGTTTTGGGTTCTAAGGGCTCGGGAAAGCGAGCACTACTTGATGTCATCGGTATAAATTTAATAATTATTTTTGTATGCATTTGAAATTTTTCTTAGCTTAAAAAAAAATTGATTGTTTTTGCAGCTGGAAGAGCCAGAGGTGAGAAACGTGGAAGAATAACTCTTGGCGGAAGCTTGCTGACACACGAATTATTTCGACGTCATGGTGGATACGTAGCACATAGATGTTACTTATTACCAAGCCTAACGGTCCGTCAAACTTTAACTTATGCTACTTGGTTAGCCAATTTAAACAATCGTGAGCTTCGTGTTCGTCAAACGTTGGCTGACTTGGCGTTGTCTCAAGTAGCGAATAGATCAGTTAACGATCTTACAAAACCGGAATACCGTCGACTGATGTTAGGAGTCCAGCTTGCAAAAGATCCAATGCTTTTACTTCTTGATGAACCAACATGGGATACTGATCCACTGAACACTTACTTGATTGTTTCAATGCTGTGGTCATACGCAACTAGACGTGGTTCAATTGTTGTATTGACAATGGAAACACCAAGATCAGATGTTTTACCTTTTGTTAGTCGAGTTACACTTTTGTGTCTTGGAGCTGTTGTTTACTCTGGGCCAACGAGAAGTATGTTGGATTACTTCACTTACATTGGATTTCCTTGCCCTGAATTGGAGAATCCATTGATGTATTATCGTAAGTTTTAACAATATAAATACATTAATCAACTCTTGAAACACTTACCAACTATGAATATTAATTACTCTTCGTATTGTTTATTTTCAGTGTGCCTTTCAACAGTAGATCGTAGATCGCGTGAAAGATTTCTAGAATCAAATCAACAGATATTAAATCTAGTTGAAAAATTTAAAATAGAGGGTAGCTTATATATTAAGGAAGCGCCACAGGGGTCTGCTAGCGTTAAAGAAACACCTGTTGGATATTTACATAAGGGACTAGGACGTGGTATTAAGCCCGGATGTTTTTCTACACTTCTTGCTTTATACTTGTAAGGATACAAGTTTATTATCAATAATTATTTTTTCTTCTTTCATTAATCCATCACAATTAATTTTTTTTTTGCAGAAGAGGAATGGCAGCAACTTTTTCGTTTAATAAATCAGGCTTAGGGCACTTTGCTGCGCGTCTTTTAATGTTACCATTCTGCATATCTCTATTAACAATTTTGTATTCAAACTCTAATCCGATGCAGTCAAGAATATTTTTACAAGTAGGAGGTCTTGTATTCAATTGTTTGGTATTATTTTATATCGGTGGAATAGCTACAACTGCATTATTATGTGAGTAAAAGAAGATAACATTTAATAGTTTTAAAAATTAAATAAAAATATTATGTATTATTTATTTATGAAGCTATGATGGAAATTTGTTTTAGTTCCGGGATTTCGTGCAAGATATTATCAAGAAAAAAGAGAAGGATTGTACGGAGGAGCGATGTTTTTATCTTCATACACATTACTTAGTTTGCCACTGAGTTTTATTTCAACAATTATTTCTGTTGGGATTTTGGTACCAATATTGGAATTAGATGCAGTGTCATGGGCGTATGCTTCAGGAACTCTTTGGGCAAGTTATGTAGCAGCGGAACAAATAGCGGTGGCATTTTTTATGGTCATTAAGCGACCATTAACAGGAGCAATTACTGTATTATATGTAATTTTAATATTACTGCTTGTTGGCTCGGGAGGAGTACGTAGTCTTAGAAATATTCCCAATTGGTTGGCAACTATCTCAGTAGCACTGCCTACAAGATACGCATCATTAGCAATGAATCAACTTACTGTTGATATGCCGTCATTTTTGAACTTACCTTACAATGAAAGCTTATCATGTCCTGGTATACCTGGATTGTGTAGATATCCAGATGGTAGAGCGTATTTAGTTGAACGTTTTACACGGGAAGGGCAAAATATATCACAAGTATTAAATGTGGATCTTAATTTACTTATTTCGCTGGCTATTGCATTTGCACTAGTTATTTTTAACAGTATTATTTATCTTGTACCCCTTCCAGCTAAAGTTAAAGCAAAATTTCGCGAATAATAAAAAACTTTATATGCGTTATACTTGCTTTAAGTATTTAATTTATTTCACTGATCAAATTTATCACATTGTAGTTTTTATTATCATTAAAAAATGTTATTTTATCGTAAGTAATTTTAATTATACATATTTAGATCTGGTCAATTTTTAAATTTGATAAAATATAAAATTATTTTAATCCAGGACATGACACTCAAGTATCATTAATTATATATTTATTCGATTTTGTATTTATATAATAAATATAAATAATTTCTTTTATAGTTTTATTTTATTTTTTGATAAATTAACTTTCATCATTTTATTATATTAACTCAATAATAAATTCATACTGAAGCTAGCTGACAACTGTCAATTTTTTAAATTCTTTTTGCCATTTATTTTTATAAGGGTAAATTATGTTAGTCTCTTAGAATAGGCTCTAGATGGCTCAAGACGCGATACTTGATACTCTATTTAGTTTGAGGTTACAAATACGTTAGCTTGTTTACTTTTACACTCACCGTTGAAATTGATCTATATAATACAATTAATTTTATCAATTACTATTGAAAAACTTTTATAATTAACTTATGAAAGTAACAAAAATGACATTTGTTATCGACAATGGTGCTTATAGTGCGAAAGTTGGATTTACCTCAGATTCTCCAATGTAAGTAATTCTTCAAAAAATTTCCTGTTCACACATTCAAGTGTTTATAAAATTTTAAATTCTACATATTAGACTATTTTTACATTTCTATCAAAAATTTAATAAAATAATATCACTGAAGTTAGCCGTCAGCTGTTAATTAAAAAATTTTTTTAATAAATTAATTACAATAAAAAAATGCTTCTAAAAATTTTCACTTGTAATTTTTATTAATTTTCACATGTGGAATTTTTTAATTAAATTTTTTTATAATAATTTAGTTATAAAATTCTAAAAAAATTTTTTATGTCTGTCACCTTCAGTATCATATAAAATAATAATTGAAAATAAATTTTAAAGAAACATTGGCATGTATTTTTTAAAATTTATAATGCAATAGTCTAATATGTGATGTTATCAGTTTGGAGAGTATTTTAAAATATATTTTATTTTTTATTATTACAGGATAATTCCAAATTGCATCATGAAAGCTAAAAGCGAACGTCGCAGACCATTTGTGGGCAATCAAATAGAAGATTGTCGCGATGCATCAGGTCTATTTTATATGCTTCCATTTCAAAAAGGATATCTCGTGAATTGGGATATACAAAAAACAGTATGGGATTATATATTTTCTAAAGAATGCTGTTCAGTAAATTTAAATCAAACTTCTGTTATAATAACTGAGCCATTGTTTAATTTTGCGCCAATTCAAGAAGCAACTACAGAAATTTTTTTTGAAGAATACGAATGCCAGAGTCTTCTTCAAATAAATACATCGAATTTATCTAACGTTAATTATAAATCATCCAATCCTAAATGTAAAGCCAGTATTATTGTGGACTCGGGTTACAGTTTTACTCATATTGTTCCCTATATTAATGGAGTTAAATATAAAGAAGGCATACGTCGAATTGATGTTGGAGGAAAATTATTAACGAATCATTTAAAAGAAATTATTTCTTACAGACAATTGCACGTAATGGATGAAACTTATGTTATCAATCAAGTTAAAGAAGATTCTTGCTTTGTATCGCAAGATTTTTTCAAAGATATGGATCTAGCTAAAAGTAAATTAGAAAATAATCCTATTGTCAAAGATTATGTTCTCCCGGATTATACGGCCCTCAGACGGGGTTTTCTCAGAGATCCCGAGCCACAGGGAGAACAACAAACACTTAGATTAAGCAATGAAAGATTTGCCATCCCTGAAATTTTATTTAACCCGTCTGATGTTGGAATACGGCAAATGGGGATTCCTGAAGCTATTATGGATTCTATAAAAGCTTGTGATGAAGAAACTTGGCCATCACTGTTGTTAAATATTGTGTTGACTGGTGGTAATGCTAAGTTTCCAGGTTTTCGAGACCGAATTTATAAAGATCTTCGCACATTAGCTCCTGATGAGTTTAACATTAATATAACTCTACCTGAAAAGTAAGTACATACATTTTTTTTTTAAATAAAATTTTTGAAGTATTTATTTTGAATGATATATTTTTATCTTTAGACCTGAAACATATGCTTGGGAAGGTGGTAAAATTATTTCTCAAGATTCAACATTCAACTCAATGCTGGTAACACGAGAAGAATATGAAGAAAATGGACCAGCGTTATGTTGTGAAAAATTTAATTTGTAGATTGCAAAAGTAAACGAGTTATATTAATTGTACATAAAAATTTAATATTTTATTTTATAAAATTTTTACTGATTATTTATTAAATAATTCTAAACATAAAAAAGTTGTCTATTTCAATAGAATATACTTTATTGAATTTTTATAAAATATTTATTGATAAATTTTTACTTACATTGTAAAAAAAAACTATCCATTTTGTAATGCCTGTATTAAAGCTTTAGAATTTTCATCTTGAATGGCTGTTCTGCATCTCGAGACCGTATTTGTTGAAGCCCGACCCACTAAAATAAATGTAAAAATTATAATATTATAAATAACAAAATTAAATATTAAAAATTACCTCGAAGTCTGGAAGCTTTGCGAACTCCTATATTAAGTTCTTTCAAAGTAGATGTAAGTTCTCTGCTACTATTTGTTCTAATTTCATTCTCTCTCATAAGATCGCTGTTAACGTTTTTGAGTTGTAGAAGACGCTTTTTCATACCCTCAACATCAGTTAAAATTCTTGCATCTTCTAGTCGGATCACAAGATTTTTTAAAAGAGTCGAGTCTCCTGCTGCATCGGCTTGGAGCCGAGCATCAACTTCTCGCAAGCCTAATAGCCAAACAGATTTGTAAAAAAATAAATTAAAATTTATAATCTTGTAACTTTTTCTCAGATCTTTCTAGTACCTTTGACACGTTCTAAAGCAGTACATAATTTTTGCTCTTCAGCTGGAAATCTTGCTTCAGATCCAAGTTCTTGAATACCTAAATAAGTAGCCAAAGACTGAACAATATCACCAGCGAAATGCATATCTTCTGTTTGAATGCTTGCTTTCCCTACTGCACTCGCTCGGATACAATGAATTTTATTATCTCTCATTCCTTGCAGCCAAATTTCAACAAATGCGGCCAAAGGGCCTTCATCTGGCACGTCAAATTCTTTGCTAAGTAAGAAAGATTGATTCAACCACAAGGCAATACGTTTTAATCTCTCAGCAATCTAAAAAATAAAAAAAATTTTATTTAATTATTATATTTCTAAATAAAATTAAAATTAATACCTCAAATAATACTCCACAATTTTTAAACTCTTCAGATAAATTTTCTGGCTTTGAGATTATTTCATACATACAAAATTGTGGCAATTGTCGTACAATTTCAAAAACCTAAAAAAATAAACTGCAATAATTGAAATTTTATAATCTATAAAATTAAAAGAATAAGGAAAAATTATTTAGCCAAAGTTTTCTTATTTATAATCTTCAAATCTGGGCAGCCACATAGTGACTGCAGGTTGCTGGTATAAAATAAAAAAGTTACCTGATATAAATCAGTATTGGCAGTTCCCATACAAACTTTAACATGAATATCAACAGTCATATTTTTATCGGGTTTTAATTCAATTTCTAATTCTTCTTCTGGTCTAGGTGGATGTACAACCATTGTTTCGCCTTCAAAAAGACCCTCCGCAAATACAATAACGCAGCTTATTAATAAACCAGGACCTGCAGCAAGAGCCAGTCTTACAGCACCTTTACTTGGAAACATATTTACGGCCAATTTAGAACCAAGGTAGTTTTGAAAATTAGCTCCACGTTGCTTAAGCTCCGTCGTTAATGCTTGTTTTCTTGCAAGTAATTTTCGAATTAATTCACCTGGCTCTGGTGTACTTATCATCAACCCAGCTCCATATCCTCGAACTATTAAATATTTAGAAATATTACGACATTAAAGTTAGCAGTCACTAAAGAATTTAAAAATTTTATTTAACAAAAAAATTAGTTCCAAAAAATTATTAAAAAAAAATTGCATTTTTAATTTTTTTAAATTTCTAAATGTCAATTTTTTGTCCTAATTTTTTTTGACATAATTTATTTGTTAGAAAAATTATTAAATTTATTTTCATAGAAATATTATATTTAGTATTTTTAATTAGTATAATAGAGAGTTAAAAACCTTCTCCTGTAACAGAAACTATTACTAAATCTGGTCGTCCAGTACGACGATAATCAGCTTCAACTATTCCAGCAACAGCAGAGTTTAATTGTATTTTGAATGTAACATCGCCGGTTAAACAAGATCTTGCATCCATTTTTCCCGAACTCCAACCAGTTACAAGTTCTAGTTTGCCATCACCATTCACATCAAAACTCCTTATTGATACAACTTTATGCTTCGACTGTAATAAATAATAATACTTTAAAATAGCAAAGATGCTAAGATAAATTTTCTCTAGTCAAATATGATAGTAAAATAAACTTTACCTTAATTCTCCACAATCTCTGACCACTTTCATAAATACCAACAGTTCCATTGTCAACTACATAAGCAAATTGTCGACCTGGCAAAGCTAAAAGACCTGTCACTGGTGCTGTCTCTTTTATTTCCCATAAAATTAAGTCTGATTTAAATACTTTAATTTCACAATCTTCGGATCCTGTCATCAACTATACAAGTGAAGGTATTGTGTGAGTAAATATGTTAATAAATTTATAAAACATTTCAATTTTTTATAACAGCGAAATTGGCAGACATTTGAAAATTTTTTGATTTTTTTTGAAAGACAAACTAATTAATTTTAATTTAGCATGACATTAAACTTAGCAGTCATTAGAGAATTTTTTAATTTTATTTAACAAAAAAATTAGTTCCAAAAAATGATTTTTAAAAAATTGGATTTTTAATTTTTTTAAATTTCTAAATGTCAATTTTTTTTGCCATAATTTATTTGTTAAAAAAATTCTTAAAATTGTTAAATATCTGCTAAATTAATGAAAATAAATTTAGGAGATATTTGATAATTTTTAGAATTTTTTTTAACAAAGAAATTGACATTTAGAAATTTAAAAAAATTAAAAATCCAATTTTTAAAAATAATTTTTTGAAATAAATTTTTTTGTTAAATAAAATTTAAAAATTTTCTGATGACTGCTAACTTTAATGTCATAACAAACTAGCTCTAGAAAATTATTTAAAAAAATTATATTTATAATTTTTCAGATCTTCTGAAGATATAATTTTTAAATAAATTTTTCTTGCTATAATTTATTAATCAAAAAAATTATAAAATTCATCTGATTTTTTTTTAAATTTCAGTATCATAAAATTTTACCTCAAATTCACCATCACCATCAAAATCAAATATAGCTAATGATCTGACGATTCCACCCATTATTGTCCAAAAAACTTCATTTCCTTCTCCATCAATAATTGTAATAGAACAATTGCTACCAATTATCGTTACTTGATTTGACAGCCAACTAAGTTTACCAACGGCAATAGAATACACACCATCTGGAATCTGTAAAGTATAAATAAATAATTTTAGCTCTGATTTTTTTGATGACAAATAGATAAAAAAAAAAAAAATTTAATAATTACATTTTTGTAAAAAAGATCTGCATTTTCTTCTACTTGATAAGCTAAAATATGAGTCGAAGTGCCAATTAAAAGAATATCTCTTTCGTCTTCTGTAAGGCGGCCGGTACAGAGAGATAATATCTAGAAATTAATTTAATTTAATTAATAATAATTTAATCAAACTATTTTTTCTATAAAATATATTTACCTGTTTGCCAATTTGAAGCTCCGCAAGTTCTCCATTCCATTTGAGACGTTTTTCAAAATTTTCTTCTGGAGTTTCATTCACACCTATCGGCGGCTGTCGGTGCGGACTATGAACGAGAATACTACCAGATGATGTCGCAACAGCAAGACAAGCATGAGAACCATCAAATTTACCACAAACTACTAAAACTGGTACAATTTTCCGCTCAAGATTTAATGTAAATGCTGCCATAGCTGTTATGCTTTCATTATGACATATAAACCCTATTAGAATTGAAGCCACAACTTTTGTACAGGTGTTTCTAAGTATATATTGATTTTTTCATGACAGTAACCCAAGTTACCTTGATCAATATTTTTACTATGTACTTATAAAAAATTTATTTGCATGAATTTTAACTATTTTTAACTATGCATTTAAATAAATAAAAATTTTACAATTATGAACAAATTTTATTAAACTTTTTTAATTACAAATGCATTATTTGGTAAAGAAGAAATAAATACTATTGAAAGAAATTATTTTTTTAACAAATTAGCTATTGAATTAAAATTATTGTCTTTGACCTCCACCACCACCACCTCCAGCTGCGGCATCAGGATTAGCTGCTGATGTAAGAACCACAAAAATCAGTGCGGGAACAATATACATCCACTAGAAAAAAATTAATTGAGTTATTGAGTGGGTTAAATGAATTATGCTAATTAATAATTACTTAAAATGTTTATGACATTAAAGTTAGCTGTCACTTGGCAATTTTTTAATTTTTTTTAACAAATAAATTTGCTCCAAAAAATTGCATTTGTAGTTTTTAAAAATTTCTAGATGTCAATTTTAAAAAAAATTTTTTTTTGCCATAATTTATTTGTTAATTTTCATAAAATGTTTTAGTGTGTGAGTAGTCAATATACTTAAGACTTTAATTTACATTTTTGAAAGTAAAAAAAAAAATAAATTCTTACATATTTAGCTAGGAATGATCGATTGTCTTTGGTTTCGCCTCTTTCTCTTGCTTCCTTTTCTTTCTCAAGCTTGTAAATATATGAAGCTGTATCAGGAGTAGGACCTGCATCAGGAGATCGTATTTGCACGCTAGTTGTCCACATTTTTGTGGTTGGTAAATTTGTCATACATGGACCAGGAGAGACTTGAGTTACTGATATTGGTTCCCCTGTTATATCTAGCCAAACTGTTAAAATGTCTTCAAATTCAGTCCCAAATAAATGACACTGCAACAAAGTAATAATTATTCTATAGTTTTCACAGTGCTTAATGATTAAAAATTGTAATCATTATTAAACTTACTGCTGGCACAGATGTTAAAAATGTTGATTCAGATCCAGAAGATGTTCGTATTACTGCTTTTAGCCGATATTTATGATCATTATGTGCTAAAGTTTTTATAGCTGTCAGTTGTGATGGATCTAAACCAGCTTGGGCTATACTTGAAACTCCATTTTTTATACTAGAAACTGTTATGTTTCCTCTTTCCGTAAAATGAGGTATTGAATTATCATTTAAAGCATGGTACAAACGTATTTGTAACCAGCCATCGTAATCTAGTTCGCTCTAAAAAATATAAATAAATAAATAGATTGATTAAATTTAAGATGTAGATAAAGTCATAAAATAATTAAAATTTTTTTTAATGTCACTCATTTTTACTGTTAAAATTAATTAATAATTTTTCTATAAATACATACCCCTATAATAAATGGAAAGATACTGAACAATAAAATTATCCCTTTATATACAAAATCCATAATTATATTTTTGCTTTAAATAATTAAATTAAATTTCGAGAATTAAATTACTATTCACTTATTCAAATATTCATTTTATCTCAATAAGTATTTTTTTACGTTAATTAATGTACAATAAATAAATAATTGTACAATGATTATTCTAATATGACAAACATATTACAACAAATTTCTATGTAGCGAGATAAATTTTTTTTTGACAAGTAAATAAATTTTATTGGTTAAAAGGTCATGTAAGTAAGCCTTTACTACATTTTCATGAAGTTGACAGATATTAAAAATTTTTTTAGTATTTTACAGCAATTAAATTATAAAAAAATTTAATTAAAAAATTCCACATGTGAAAATTAATAAAAATTACAAGTTAAAATTTTTTTAAGCATTTTTTATTGTAATTGATTTAATAAAAAAATTTTAAAAATTTTTTTAAGCATGAAAAAGCGCTTGCGTGGCTTCGCAACCATGACATGTGTATAATGCTGAAGTTAGCCGTCAGCTGTCAATTTAAAAAAATTTTTTAACAAATTAATTACAATAAAAAAATGCTTCTAAAAATTTTAACTTGTAATTTTTATTAATTTTCACATGTGAAACTTTTTAATTAATTTTTTTTTAATAATTGCATTATTATTAAATTTTAATATAATTTTTAATGTCTGCCAACTTCAGTGGATTGACATGTGTACATATACGCTCTCTATCAAAATCCTCTAATTTCAAAAGTAAAGCCAGTTTTTTGTTGTTTAGTTGTTTGTGAAACGCCGATATTATTTTTAATATACTAATGTATAGGATTTTACAAAAATACAATTTATGAGTATCAAGTTATTTATGTAACCAATAATATAACAGATATATATATATATACATACCAACGGTATTTACGTTTTAATTTTTATTAATTATTTTAAATAAACAAGTTTGAGGTTATAAATTAAACTTTTTAAGATAATAATAATAAAAATTATAATTATTAAATTGTAGATGAATGAACAAGATCCAACAACAGTAATTAAAATGCTTAATGATTTGAAATCAACAACTGAAGGTTATCGTCGTAATAGTGGAGTACCTCTTCGTCTTTCTGGTGCCGGGTTTACTACTCCATTACCAACCAGTACTTTAGATACTGGTGACAGATTGAGAGTGCCGCCAAGTTTTCCATCAACCAGTGGAAATACCGGCTTACCTTCGTCTGAAGATAACACTTCTTCTGTAGCAGTATCATCTCATAATGATGAACAAACTCCACCAAAACGTAAACGAACACATGACATGAGTGATTCATTTAGTACTAGCATTGCTGAGTCGGCACCCGCAAGTCCATGGGAGTGGAGACGTCTTCGAGCAGAAGTAAAATTGAATTTCTTTTGTCATGAGTTTCATTAAAAACTTCAACAATTATAATGACATATTAAGGAGCAATAATTAAATTTAACTGATGGTTTTTTGTAGGTGGTTTCTCTTCGGACACGACTTTCGCATCAAGAAGGTACAGTTCAACAGCTTCATAAATTAAGAAATCAACTGGAGGAAGTTTTCCAAAAAGAAAAAAATGTGCTTGAAATGCAGGCTGAATTAGATAAGCAAACAATTAAACAATTAGAATGGCGGATTGAATCTATTCGAAAGACTGCTCAAGAGGCTCGTGAAGCACATAATAATATTGAAAGTGAAATGTTTCAGGTAATTATTTATAACACTGTTGACAGGTATAAAAATTTTTTTAGATATTTATAGCAATTAAATTATTATAAAAAAAATTAAATTAAAAAGTTTCACATACAAAAATTAATTTTTATTAAAAAAATTTTTAAAATTAACAGCTGACTGCTAACTTCAGTATTAAAATTATTTACATTATTTTTTTAGCTTATGTTTATTAAAAATTATGTTAGAAATAATTTTTTTTTTCTTATAAAATAGATGAAAAGAGAATTGGAACAAAAGATTAGTAATTTAATTGATGAGAATGCTAAATTGTCAGAACGTACCAAACATTCCAATGAAAATGAAAATGAAAATAATTTAGAATCATCATCATCAGTATCATCACCTAAAAATCAAGCTGAAACAGACACGCAGGAAAAATTGGAAATGGCTGAAAAAAGAATAGCTGAATTGGAAGAAAAATTACGGGATAATTTGGTATTACAAAAAGAATATGAATTACAAAAGATTGAACTTCAAAATTCTAAAATGACCATAGAGAAATTAGAATCTGAACGGTCATTGTGGGAAGAAGGAAAAACACTTATAACCCGGGCAGCAAGAGCGAATGAATTAGAAAAAGAATTGCAAGCATCTAGAGAAATGATCAATGGAATGCGGGAATCTGTAAAAGGTAAATTACTTCTTGAAGAACAAATGTCTAATATGATGCAACGATTAGAACATACTGAAAAAGTTGAGCACCAAGTAGCAATTTTAGAAGTTAGATGCAATGAATTGTTAGGAAGATTGAAAGAATATGAATCAATTGGAATTGGAGCTGATCCATTGTCATTGAAAAGAGAAATTAATCGATTACAGCAAGCTGAGGCAATTTTAACATCTGAAGAAGGTCAATTGCGTTCCCGAATAGAGTCAGTTCAACGAGAAAATCAAAACTTGCAAAGAAAGTATGAGGACGTTAAAAAATTGGCGAACGAATCAAGCGTGTCGATAGACAGATTAAACAAACTTGTCAGTCGATTACAAAAAAAAATGTTGTTAGTTACACGTGAGAGAGACAGTTATAAACAACAGTTGGATTTATACGAAAAAGAAATGACAGTGGATGTTAATAGCACTGCTAATGAGCGCATTCCGGCATTAGAACGTGCCCTTGAAGGCTACAGGTAATTAACACTTCAAAATATTTTTGATTATTATTCAAACCATTCTTAATTAATTTTATCAATTTCAGAGATTTAGTTTCTAAGTTAGAAGCTGACTTAGACTCAGTCAATTCCATGGCAACAAAAAAAGAGTGTCAAAGATTACGAGAAGAAGTTGATAAACTCAAGGGTGAATTAGAGCATCGAGTACTTAAAGGGGATTTTAATTGTAATGCACGGATATTACATTTTAAAATGAATCCAGCAGCTTTAGCAAGTCAACAAGCTGAAGAAAAAATGGCAGCAATTTTGCGAGAGGTTGAGGAACTACGAGCCAGAGTTCAGTTGGGAAATACTGATTCGCCTATCGGTGTTTCTTCAGTTCAAGCACAAGGTTAATAATAGTATTTTTCATAAGGTATTAATTGATTTAAAAAATTTTTATTAACTTTTTTTTTTTAATTTATATAGAAATAGCTGAACTTAAACAGAGCCATGAAATTAAAATAGCTCGGTTGAAGGATGTATTCAAAGCATCATCGCACGAATATCGACAAGCGTGCTATCAATTATTTGGATGGCGAGTAGATCGAACAAAGGAAGGACGATACAAGTTATCAAGCCAATATGCTGAATCACCTGATGATTTTTTATACTTTCAAGTAGGCGAAGGTGTTGATTTACTGGAAACGCAATTTTCAGCAACTCTTGAACATTTCATTGAACGTCATTTAAAAAAACAACACAGTGTTCCAATGTTTCTTAATGCCGTACAAGCTGAACTTTTTTCTCAACAAACCGCAACCAACATGATAACATAACTTGAAAAGATTGTATGAAAGTATGATAATTATTTTTATTTTGCTTATTATTTTTTTGTATTTTTCATTCAATCTTGATATAAAAAAAAAAAAAAAAAAAAAAAAAAAATTTTTTTTTTTTTTTTCAATGTAATAATTCAAATAAATTTTAGAAAAAAAAATTTAAGTTTTCATTAATATGATAAATTAAAAATATTTAAATTTATTTACGACATTTGTATAAAAAAGCTTAAGCCAAATTTGACTACTTAGATACTAGATTAATAAATTAAAAAAAATTTCTTAAGTACGATTAAATAAAATTGTGTACAAAAATGTTTTACATTTGATTTAAGTTGGAAAATCCTAGCAAGCTGTTAATAAGTATAATAATAAAATTTACATGACTAAATTATTTGTAGTAAGTACTCGATACTTAAAGTAATAAATTAATTAACTATTGAATGTGATGTAGATATTGATGGATTTTCCTAAGTATTTAAAACAATTTATATCATTAAAAAAAAAAAAATTAAAGATATGAATAGATCACCAAAATACTATTAGGTATATCTTACTGTTTTTGTAAATTACAAAAGTCTTCGAATAAAAAGTATCAAAATGCTTTATATGAGTATCTTGATGTCTTTGGTTAATTTATTATGGCAGTAAGCAAACTTCTACCAGAGTAAAGATGTTAATGATGGAGATTCTTGATTCATCGGAGGAGACCCGCTGTAAATTAATCAATCATTTATTATCAATACAACAATTAAATTAAAAAAAAAAAAAATTTAGCTAATAATTTATTTTACCTCCAAGTAATAAGAGGCGCTAACTTTTCGGTTAAACGTTGATAATTTCTTTCTAATTCACGTTGATAATCACGTTGATCAGGACCAATGAGATTTTTGTTTTTACGTAATGCATCTAAACATTTTTTTGTAAAATCTTTAAAACAAAGCCGTAATTTATGTTGAAATCTTGAAGGATGTACGTTTGATTCTCTTATATTTGAAAGAAATACATTAGCAACTTCTGCTGGTCCTTGATTAACAGTTGTACCAATACAACCTTGAAGTACCATTTGTAAAATTTTTGGGTCCGGTGGATCTTGATTTGTAGCATTAGCCAGCTGATAAAAAAATATTTTTTTTTTAGTTAATCAATAATTTATTTTTATTACTGTAAGTATTGAAAAAATTAATTTATATACCTCAACTGTTTTTTTCTGAATATCTTCAATTGCCACTTCAATAGGACTAAGTACAATTTGCTTTCGAGCCACAACTCGTATACGTGTTTTGAGGTATGGAAAATACGTGGCAACTGTTAAAATTGTTTTTCTTTTGCATTGTTCCTTGAGTTCACCATGAGCTTTTCCACTTGTAGTAAAAGGTGTTGCATAAATAAATCGTTCTGTG
This sequence comes from Cotesia vestalis, assembly GCA_000956155.1. Classification (NCBI taxonomy): domain Eukaryota; kingdom Metazoa; phylum Arthropoda; class Insecta; order Hymenoptera; family Braconidae; genus Cotesia; species Cotesia vestalis. The sequence goes on from JZSA01001277.1 coordinate 19,465, forward strand.
AAAATAAAATAAAATAAATTTAACCCAAATTTGAAAATATTAAATTGATTAGATTAAAAAAAAAAAAAAAAAATATTTACTTATATTAAAATTCCTGTGAAAAATTGTTGGTCTGTGTCTCAGCTCATATGCTTCAAAATATGGCTCTACATAAGTAATTTGAACATATGCTTTATCAGGATCCAATTTGCTAACATCTACTGGATTAGAATCTTTTATTATGACAACATTGTCGACGCTAAATCGTTCGATGTAAAAATTTTCAAGTCTTGAAAATATTTCCGGAAGCTTTGTAAGAGTCGGTTCTTTATAAACAAATTCTTCGCCATCAAGATCGCCGAATTTACTACCGTAAAAACCAACTCTGAAGTAAGTTCCAAATACCCGTTTACCTGACAGTTGATCAATTCTCGCGTAAGCTTCATGGAGTTTGCTAAAAAAAAAAAAATATGTGTTAAAAGAGTGAAAGCACACTTTATTTAAATATAATTAAATTATATTTACCCATGAATATTGGCCAGTTTTTTATAATCATATGCAGTTTCTGCAATCGGAAGCAGTACACGATAAACATGAGGGATAGCTTCATACATTCCAGCAGCGAAAAAAGAGCTAGCGGCATGCTCCAGTAACCCAGCGAGTCCACTTTCTGAGAAATCGGGCCCAAGACATAATCCTTCTTCTCTCCGTGCTAGAACATCATCTCCAACTGCGCTCTCCTCTAGTACATTAGTAGAAACAGAACTTAAAGCGACTGCTCCGATAGGCCGGCCGCCACTGCCTGGTTCGAGCAGATGAAGATATTCGGCAACAAGTGCAGCGCTATGAACCAAACACATTGCCGCTTCTGTATGATTTTTACGTTCCATGTGTTGTTGCGCCATATTTGCCAACCAAGTTAAACGTAAATCTGGTGAGCTTTGGTAGCCTTTAGCAATACGATACATTAAATCCAACAACATTTCTGGATCTTCTTGAAACTCTTTCATTTTAACAGTATCTGAGAGTATCATATGTAAATTGAATAATAAATCTTTAACCTGCTCAGGAAAACTGGTATTCGCTAATTCAGTATCTCTTTCAGCGTAAACTAAAACAGTTTTCAAAGCTCGGCGTAGCGCACCTTCACTAGGTCCACGTCCACGGCCAACAAGAGTTGACAATGACGTAGTCATTTGCATTTTAACTCTAGCAAAATTATTTCCAACTTCAAAATTTTGTCTCATAAGAAGATACAAACTGGCAGCTGCATGACTCCGAATTGCACTCAATGGTGAACTACACCGAGTTAATAGCGTTAAGCAAAGATTACCACATCTTTCGCTTCCGTCGTCAAAAAATGCACTGTGATATTTAACAACAAGTGCGCGTTGAGTATTGAACATATGTTGCAGTACAGAGGTACTTTGGTTTCTTTGTAAAGCTCTCAAAAGTACCTTTAATACACCATTGATTGCACCACCAGCACAATCAGCTTGAACAATAACTTCCAAAGTATCAAGTACAATAAGAGAGGCCTCAGCTGCTAAAGCACCTTCAATATGAGCATCTTGTTCGACAACTCGCTCTTCAGCTGGCTCATTTGTTCTATACGCCATTTGATCTTTTCTCCATCTGAGTTTATCACCAATAATTCGTTCCTTGCGTCGTAACATCATTTCACTTCTTGCGCTACCCTGACCAAGTATCACGTCTTCTAATCTCGAACGAATATCACCAGATGCAGCTACTTGTTGTGGCACTCTTTTCATAGCTTTTTTACCTTTGTATTCAAATGCAGCAATACAAATATTAAGTACATGTAGTAGACATAAAACTCGTCTTGAATTTAACTCAGAACACCACTGAGTGAGAACACTGCGCTCTAAACCCTTTAAAACCCACAAAAAACACATAAGTAAATGTCGTGTTGTTTCTGAGCTCAAAGATACTCGACAGTAAAGACTAGAAACATCCGCTGAATTACCACCGGCAATAGCAAGCGCTACTGACTGTGTAATTGAATTTGAATCATTAGGATATAAACTTTTATTTTTTGAATCCCATTGATAAAGTTGTGGTAATGAATCCATAATAATATTTAATAATGGAAGATATAAAACAGCTACACGAGCTTTTGCTGATGGATCTGAATATCTTGGATCTTTATCATGACAAGTCATTAGATATCTTACAGAACCTATAGCTTTACTTTGTAACACTGGATTTGGTATTTCAAGAGTTGTTGATAAATCTAATAATACTAAACCTACAAGAAAATGCTGTTGACGAAATTCTTGACTCAATTCTGCAAATCTAGCACAATTACCAGGTACCAGTGTAGAAATAAGACTTCCAGTGCTGCTACTGACAGAAGGACTTGGAGATGCTGGTGCTGATCCAGAAGTATAACCAGTACCAAATGGAAGATTTAATGCGACATAATGTTCGTGAGAGCATACTGTTCTGATAAAATCCATTTTAAGTGAAAACAGTGTAGTTGAATCGGGAACGTGAATTGTTGCATCAGATAGTAAGCAACATGCTGTTCGGACTAATGAGAGCACAAATCCACGATCCATAATCGATAGTAAGTCTGATAAAAAATTTGCCAAACTAAATATTAAATTGTATGCTGTTTTAAGATCTTTAATATATCTATTTATCACTTCATTTGTCAAAACATCAACTAAAGTAGAAATATCATCACAATATTGCGGTGAAAATCTTATTTTTCGCGGAGCATCTAAATTACCAGTTTCATATAAATGTGTTACCATTGATCTGACCATGAGTTCAAAAAAAAACCATGAATGAATTATCGCTAATTCACGAGCTTGTCCAGTTGAAACAACCCAATGTAAAGCTAATTCTTCGTGAAGTAATCTCCTGATTAATGGACAGTTTATTAATGGCGATTCTTGACGCATTGATGCGGTACGATCTAAACCACGAGCATGAATTTCCATTTCTAAATCTTCAACTGATAAATCTGGATTACTCCGTGAACGAGCAACTCTCGGTGATGATGTCATACGTGGTAAAGAGCATTGATATGCAGCATACGTCGCTAAAAGAGTGTGCCTACCGTGAACATCAACCTGGCCGTCTGGTAAATTTGTTATATTTTTTGCTAGAAGGCCTATCGCTTCAAACAATGCCGCGGCAATATTTATTGGACATGACGGTAATGTTGGAGGTAGCACTAAATATGATATTAATTGATCCAGTAACTGAGGAAGAGAACGTACTAAAGCTGAGTTTGATGTTCGAGATAATTCTAGTAACGATGATCTCAATTCTATTTCCATTCCAGTTTCTCCGATTCTTGGAGGTACTTGTCCCATTTCTAAATAACCACAGAGAGATAAAAATCTGGAAAAATTTTTAAATCATTATTATAACTTAAAAAAAATAATGAATTTTCTTAAAAAAAATTCACAATAAAAATTAACATAGAATACCTGTCAATATATTTATCTTGAGGATGTACGCTTGAAACTGGTTCAATAATAATATTAAACACCCCACGATGAGCATCAACCCATCTAGTTCCAGGTAATAGCACATCAGGTGCTATGTAAGAATAATTAGATGGTGGAGGATCAAGCATAGCAGGTAATGTAAATTCACCAAATTGAAGATGTCCATCTCGTAACAGAGGCAACCACTGCATGAAAATTAATTAATTTGTTTAGTATCATAAAAAATGCCTTGATTAATTTTTATTAAATCTTAAAAGGTGTACTTACCGTATAAGCAATTGGAGTTTCGACATTTGGCTGCTCAACTTTTTTCTGACAGCTAATATGATAGAAGGTAAATAATAAATGATGACGAGCGCCTAAATCAGCAGGAAGACGTATTTTAATTTCATCATAAAAGTTTGGATTTTTATTATGATAGGAAACGGAAGTAAAACATTCGTGAGTCATTTCAGGACAAGATGATCTACCAAATATTGCTGTCAATGCATCAGCTTCTTGTTCACCGCCCATTAATTGGACTCTGACAGTTATATTACGCGCTGATCCAGTTCTTGAACTAAAATTAACTTCTTTCGGATAAATATAAAGAAAATTACGATAAGTTAACTCAGGTATAACGACCTCACTAGAAAACTCAAGAACTTCTTTAATTGGTCTATTTTTTTCATCTGGATAGGGTATAAGTCTTCTTAAATCAGGATCTAAACAACGTGGTAATTCATCAGGCTTTGGACTTAAATCCAATTTAAGAATACCTGGTATGCATTTTAATCGTTTTAAATTAGATCCAGGTCTACGTAATTCAACCAATAATTTATAGAGATCTTCGTCTCTCAATCTTTCGCTTTCTTGTTTAAAAAAACTAGAGACAGTCAATGTTATTGGTCGAAAACTATCTAAACAATTAGCAAAATCATCTGGCGACCAGCTACGTCGTTTGTCAGAACTTTTACGTTCCAAAGAACCTCGTCGAGTAGGCTGTTCGACTTTTTTACGCCACTGCTCTAAGCTTCCAGATTTTCTATCTAATGACCCTGCACTGCCATTGCTTTCAGAATCCAAACCACCACCATTGCCACCGCCTATTACGGCTGACAAATGAATAGCAGTCCAGGCAAAAGGCATTCTATAACGTCCCAAACGTTCACAAGCGATAGCAGCGGCTACTTTAACCTTATCTCTATTTTTGTCATCACGTAAATAAGGTTCAGCACATTCAGAGATATCACCCTGAAGTACTTTTTCCAATCTAACTACTATAAATAAATCAGGGCTTGGTTTACTGATGCTAATGACACAGCTTCTTGCCAGAGTACTTGCATCGCTATAAGCAATATGGCTACCGAGCATTCGTTTTAAATGTTCTGGATTCATATCAACGTAAAAATTTTCAGAAAGTTTTCGTTTTTCTTTGGCATCATAGAGTGCGAAACTCGCAAATATTGGCTCCACTTCTAATTCTAATTTCAATTGAAGACATTTAACGAGTATTTTGTGAGAAAATAATTCACTAGGTTCTAATGCTGGACTACTTTCTTGCCACTCGTCATCTTGAGACGTTGGCGGAGTGTAAAGTGGGAATATTGCATCCTGTCGATCTTCTGATCGTTTTTGCTCATTTATTTGATCAATCGTTTCTGGTGAAACTCGATCAAGTAAACCAGGTAAAAGAGGGTCATGCTGCGAATGACGTAAATCCAAACTAGCCCACGAACCTCGTGGTGTATCCAATGAACTTGATAAATCGTCTTCATCATTTGGAGAATTATAAAGAATGTCTTCTTGATCGACCTATGTTTCAAGTTAAATTAAAAAAAAAATACATAAAATATTTATTAAAATTTTGCAATATGAGGAAATAGACTTGTTATACTTTAAAGTAATTATTAACAAAATTTTATACTGACTTCAAAATCTTGTCGGGGAGTATCTAGAAGAAGTCTCTCTCGAGCAATTGGAGAAGCTTTCCTACGATATTTTCTATGAATAACTATCCAGTCAGACGCAAAAGTTTCAATACATCTCCGAACATAAGGACTAACTGTATCACTGAAAAAAAAAACAAAGTAATAAAATTTTATTATAAAAAAATATGACACTGAATTTTTAGCAGACGTCTGAAAATTTTTGATTTTTTTTATTAATTAAATTGCAACTAAAAAAATATTTCTAAAAAATTACACTTATAGTTTTTCAAATTTTTTTAAATTATTTAATTGAAATTTTTTATTGAAAAAATTTCTAAAAATTTTGAAATGTCGGCTAACTTAATTTTCATAAAAAAACTTTAGAGTTAAAAATAAATTTAATTTCTTACAGAGATTCAAATGGAATTATAGGACTTTCTGTACGAATTTTCCGCTTGACAACTCTTAGCTCAACATCATCGGGTGGAAAATCTAATATTGACCGTAATGGATCACGTTCAATGATCAACAGATGTTGGTTTAGAAAATCTTCATAGTCTACTGGCTCATACACTTCGCAGAGTGAAATCTATTGAGAATTTAAAATAAATATTAAATATTAATTTTAATTTGTTAAGTTTGTTAAGATACATAGAACAATATGACTATAAAAATATTGTGACGTTTGAATTTGACGTACAGAAGATGAAAATCCACTTGCATTACTCTCGCTCTTGGAAAGTTCTCTTGAATATGACGAAGAATTTGATATATGCCGACGAACATCAGCAGCAAGTTGCTTGCTTAATTTATAAGCAAATGTTCGATGGACAGAAGACATTATCACTGACACGAGGTTTATATTTTACATGAATATCGTTATCTGTAAATAAAAAAAAATTTTTTATAAAAATAAATAAGACTTTAAAGTAGAAAATCTATAAACAATTAGCGACAACAGTGTTTTAAATTTTGCGGCTCAATTTTATGATTTATTACCTAAACAAACTTACGTTATAATATTTTATGTAAACAAATTATAGTAATGCACTTATTTAATCACTATTAACAAATTTAAATATTATAAAATATTTTGATTTTTATTTATTTTTGTAAGTACTTTTTTATTTTATTTAATGTAACTATATCATTATTATGTACAAAATAATATCATGATAATTAAAGCCATTTTTGAGAGAGGTTATAACATATACTAAATAGAAATGAACGCTGTCTTTTTACTGCAGGTGGGAAATCACACATACAAAAGTTCATCTGTACATGTATGTGAAACTGAAAGAAGGTATTGTAGGCATGCATTTAAACACATACATACGTATTTTAAATTGATTATTCTAACATTTATTTTACATTAAGAAAAAAATTATAATTTATTCATTAAAAAAAAAAGTATTGCTATAAGTGAATCTATAGAATATTTTAATTAAAATTTTAGTTCGCAATAAAATTAATGACATTAAATTTAGCTGTCACTTTACAATTGTTTTAATTTTCTTTAAAAAATAAATTATAGTAAAAAATAGACTTGTAGAAATTTTAATAAATTAAAAATGCAATTTTTTCAAAATAATTTTTTTGTTAAAGAAAATTAAAAAATTATCAAGTGATAGCTAACTTTAATGTCATAAAATTAATTTCCTATAATTTTAAGAGTTTTATTAAATATATTTATGTAAAAATTAAAAATTACTAAAAATAAAAAAAAAATACTAAATAACAACAATTGCATTTTCATTATAGATTTTTATTATAAATTTTTGAATTTTTTTTGTATAAATTATTTAATTGCGTTTTTTTATTTTATCAACTTTAGTTTGTAATTTTTGACTTGTTTTCACATTACTGCTTTCTACGTCAGTCACGGTACAATTAGTATAAAATACATAGTAATAAAGTACCCATGAGTAAATAACACCAATTGCACAGTAAATTGAAGTTAGAGCCAGTGGAAGAAATGGTAATTGTTGTCCAAAAATTATTTTATGAATAACAGTTTCATAAATTGTTATAAAAGGTAAAATTATCACATATATCCACTCGTGAATTTTTAATAATGATGAATTAAAAAGTTCTTGGAAGCATAAAATTTCAGCGAGTGAATAAATAAAATGCATTAAAATTTTTAATAAAGTTAAATCATATGGAAAGAGAAGAGGTTGAATAGCTGTATGTCCTGCTGAACTCATTATCATGAATATTCTACCATCATTTTTATTGAGAGTAGCTAAAAGGCTAAAAATAAGTGAATAAAAAAAATTAACGTTGCTATTCAAGCTATTAAATAATGTATACTTGTTTGCATATTTTGATTACATACCTTAATGGAATGATTGCGGTTAAAATTGCTTTTTCATGGACATGCCATCCAAATATAAATGAACTTAATGCACATAAAATAATACATCTTACAAAGTCTTCTCGGTGTAGATGTTTTTGTTTCTTCTTTAATATTAAATAAATAACAGGCTAAAATTAAAAATTAAAGTAATTGGTTAATTTGTAAAAATATTCTAACAATTTTAACAGCAAAGTAAATAAATACCAGTATTGATAAAAGTGTAGCTACGAATGTAACAAAAGGCGTAGGAGTTGGTAAAATAGCTAAGGTATCTTCTTGTACTAGACCACCAGTCATTGATGCAGTTTTTGTAGTTGCTATCCAACCAAATCGTTTCGAAATTACGGACAATATTTTATCTACTCCAATATACAAAGCCCAGGCATTTGCAGCCCAGTAAGCATGTACTAAACCTCGTTTGAACGGAAAAAGTCTTGAAAGCACCTTTAAAAATTTTAATTATAAAAATTTAAACTTTGTTAATTGAAGATAAATAATTTAATTTAATTTTTTTTATAATAATTTAATTGCTATAAATATCTAAAAAAAATTTTATATTTGTCAACTTCAGTGTCATAAAGATAATCATAAATGTTTAGAATACTCACTTGTGGCAATTGAGATAAAAACGGGCCAAAAGAAACAAATGTGATTGTTAACACAATTACTCCAAGTTGAGTTAATCTTGTAAAAAATTTATTATCTCTAAAACAATACCATTTAAGTAACCAAACAATAAACGCTGGGGCTACATATAAATAAATATGTTTGAGATTTAACAGAATTGCAAACCACGCTGCTCCTTGTAAAATACTAATCTAAAAAAATGTATAAATAAATAAAACGTATCTTAAAAATATTTCTCTACAAGATAACGATTAAAATGCCAAATTTATATTTTTTTAAACACCATAGTATCAAAAATAATCTAAGTATTATGTAGGTACCTACACTTTTGTTTTTGCAAACTTTTGCTATTGACAATAAAAGTATTCCCAATAAAAATCCATTGTATTGAAAATGTATATGATCAACCATCAGTAAACCGATATTACACAATGATAGACAGCCAAATGCCATAAAATTATTTTGGGAGTTACAAAATACTTTTCCAATTCTGTAATTAAATCATTTGGCATACAATATATTTAATTTGTTAAGGCTATTTCTTTAAAAGTTAAATGCTAAGTATATTTACTCTCGAACTCCATATAGAAACATTAAATCTGCAATGATGACTGTTGTTCTTTGGAAAAATATTGTTTCAGGTGAGTCATAATTCAGATTGTCAATTTTGAGCATTTCGGGATCAACAAATTTGGCAATTTGACTGAATAAAAATTCCAGCCATGCAAAAAAAGGAGGATAATCCAAGGTCCATTCTGACTTAGCATTTACGTACCATTCTTTTATCGGCAAACTGTATGTTATTGCCAGCCAATTACGGTGAACTTCAAAATCTGTTGAATGACTGAAAAAATCAATAAAATAATAATAAATATTTTAAATTAAATAAGTAATTAAATTTTTTGACTTACTATGTTGGAATTAATAAAAATTTTACCGTAGAAATAAGAACAAATATTATATAAAGTGCCCGATTACTGAGTAATTCATTATGTGGTTCTAACTGGTCACTTTTTGAACTTGTATTAGTTAAAAGTTTGCTTGAGTGTTTAGTCATTTTAATAAATATTCTTAGTAAAAATATGCTCCAATATTTATGTACATAATATTCATATTTTTTAGGTTATTACATGTGGCAGTTTTTTCATGTTTTTGTTGATGTCAAATAAAAGTCGGCAATGAAGATATTCATTAGCATTTTACTGCGCCTAAAAAAAAATTATTTATTATATATTATTGACGTTTTAAAAATAATATCACTTATCAATAGAATCAGTCAATTCGTAGGCGTTATTTATGTACTAAATGTAGGTGCTTATATATTACAGCCATGACTGAATAAAGATTTTAAAATTATATTAAAAATAGCAGTTATTTAATAATTTTGTGATTTTAGACACTCCATAATTGAAAACAACGATAATTAATTATGTTCACAACTAAAAAAAAATTTTTTTGTACATGTGTGCATGTTAAAAAAAAAGTAAAATGATAATACTGAAGTTAGCAGTCAGCTGTTAATTTTAAAAATTTTTTCAACAAATTAATTACAATAAAAAAATGCTTCTAAAATTTTTCACTTGTAATTATTACATGTGAAACTTTTTAATTTAATTTTTTTTTTATAATAATTTAATTGCTATAAAATTCTAAAAGAATTTTTATATCTGTCAACTTCAGTGTCATGCAAAATGAATTATATCTGAAGATTTAATAATTAAATATGATATAATATTTTACAAAATAAAGTTAAATTTTTTTTTTACCTTTTATTTTAATACTGATTTATTTTTATTATTTATATTTTTACAGTTGTTGCCATAAATTCTGGTTGTCTCTTGCTCAAACAGTCAGCTTTCGAATTTTTATCTGAAGATATAGCCATACTGTTGATTTGCGAACCTGTAATAAAAGTTTTCTTGTAAAGATAGTTTAAAAACACTGTTAGAAATAAGTGAAAATTTTGATTGGTTGCTATATCATCACCCAACGCCTCTGGTAACATAAATAGTAAGCAGAGGATTGACTATTGAACGAGGTCACGAATTTTGCTTTGTGTTGAGCATCGTCATTCAATCAGCTGATTATTGTTTTTATTGGAGTGAAAAAAGAACCCAGTGCTTTGTTATTAATATATTATTTAACAATAGCAATAAATTTATTATTTAATAGCAATAGTTACACCAAAAATAAAAACAAACAAATTACTTCATTTATTCGACAATTAATATCATGTATTTACGATAATCAATAGAACAAAGGAAAGTATACATAAATAACTACTGACTACTTACTTATATTCTGACATTTTAAAATCACTACGCGCGGTGACATCATCACCACATCTCTCTTTTTTTCACTGCAACACAGCAGTACATACAGTGTACTAAGTACTCCATTAAATTGTGTCTGTCAGTTGAACACAGTATGACGCAGTAGAAGGTCGTAATAATTGTTTTCTGTAAATCCAATGAGATTTCGGATAGTGATTATCTATTTCTGCACAATGGAAATATAAATATTTTTGTTAAGTAAGTTTTTGACAATGTACAGTAGATATTATTGTTATTTTTAATATAAAAATAGTCTATTAGTTCAGGTCTATGTTCATGTTATTAAATATGACGTTTGAACTTGAAGTTTCTTTGTTATGACAAGCGCTTGTTTGTCTATTTTTAATTATTACATTGCGACGTTTATTCGAGTGTGTTTTTAAAATGATAATAATTATTATTATTTTCTTCATGGCACTGTGTATAAAAATGATGTTATTTTTATTGAACAAAATTATTTATTTATTTATTTATTTATTAATTTAAATGTTTCACATGTGAAAATTAATAAAAATTACAAGTGAAAATTTTTAGAAGCATTTTTTTATTGTAATTAATTTATTAAAAAA
>JZSA01001278.1:0-12704 GCA_000956155.1 Cotesia vestalis
AATAAATTATTAGTATATTAAATAAATTTATTACATTTATAAATATTTATTATTTTCATTTATTTGTTTCAGATAGGCAATTAATTCATGAAAGCAAGATGTCTGCAGACTCACCAAGAAGAGGACTTCATCGGGGTATTCAAGTAGTTTCCCCTCAGCCGATTAGTGATCGATCAATAATCGATAGTGTTGCTGGAATCATCAATGACATTGTTCCACAAGTATAATACATAATATTTTAAATAAATTTTCCTATGTGTTAACGATAAGCAAACAGTATTTATTTTAATTAAATTAAATATATTAATGTAAAAATTTCATTATTTCAGGCGTATACTGGTTCACCTAACTCAGACAACAAAGAATCAATAACATGGGCTCGCTTCGAGTATGCAGATGTCAATGATCCATCTTTCTTTCCTGATTATGTCGAAGGATCTAGTACACCACCATTACTGTTGGTTTTGGGATACACAACTGGTGTACAGGTATATAAAATAAAAATTTATTTTTTAAAAATATGTCCAATTACTTCTAATTATTTATTTTTTACTTACAACTAAAGGTTTGGCTGATAGCAGCATCTGGCGAAGCAACTGAAGTTCTATCGTGGAGACAGAGTGTTGTTCGTATTCTAAGAATTTTACCTGACCCGAAAATAGCTGAAGATCATCCTGACCTGTATGAACAAAAACGACCAATAATAGCAATATGTGATTCTGCTGGGCCTGGACCTCAATTTTGCAGTGTTAATTTTATTTCCTTGAGAACTGGAGAACAATTGAAAAGCATCAAATTCAAAAATCCTGTTTGTGATGTTTTAGCAAATAAAAGATCAATAGTAGTTACATTTTCAGAGAAGATAGCTGTTTTTGATGCTCGAACATTTGAAGATATTTTAACTGTAACAACTTGTTACCCGTGCCCTGGTCTAAATCCTAATCCCGTAGCTCTTGGATCAAGATGGTTTGCTTACAGGTAAAAATAGATTTTATATTTTTTTATACATTAATTACATTTTGTATTAAATAAATTTTTACCATCAATAATATTATTTTTAGTGAAAAGAAGTTAATACCCGCCCGACGCAGTAGCGGTGGAAGTGAAGGTGAAGGTGTACAAAGTTATACAGCAACAGTTTTGTACGCAGCTAAATCATTGGGTAAAGGATTACGTGGACTTGGTGAGACAGTAGCCTCGAGTTTAACTGGAAATTCAGTGACTCCTATGATAATCAATAACAGTGGCAGCGATATCACACAACCTGGCGTCGTTACAATACTAGATTTACACGCAACAAAAGAAGAAAAAGAGCTTGATGATCCGGCTATTGAAACAGTGGTTGCTCATTTCACCGCTCATAGTGACGCTATTGTTGCTATGACATTCGATTTAACAGGAGCTATTTTGATGACTGCTGATAGACGAGGACATGATTTTCATGTATTTAGAATACAACCTCACCCTGGTGGACCAACATTAGCTGCCGTGCATCATCTTTATGTTTTACACCGTGGTGATACTACAGCTAAAGTACAAGTAAGTAAATGTAGTTGTAAGATTAATTTATTCTACTATACAGTGACAATGTTATTAAAGATAATTTAATTGTTTAAATGTCTATTAATAAAATGTATTAAATTTTTAGGACATGGTTTTCTCAAGTGACACAAGATGGGCAGCAGTGTCGACGGTTCGCGGAACAACTCATGTATTTCCAGTGGCTCCTTATGGTGGACCTGTGGGTATGAGAACTCATTCTACACCTCATGTTGTGAACAGGCTCTCCAGGTTCCATAAAAGTGCCGGTCTTACTGATGATGGTACAAGGTCTCATTCTCCCGTTTCTCATGCTGAATTGCAACCTTCCGTCTACCCGTATTCTAATCCAAGACTCCCACCGTATCCACATCCGACGATTCTTCATCCATTAGCGCAGATTCGTCAACCTTCTACGTTAAATCACACTAATAATCAATCTCAACCAAGGTAAATTAACACTCTTGAGTATTGAGTAATTTAAATAATTGAAAAATATATATAAAAAAAATAAAAAAAAAATATTTTTTTAGTCGACCTCAGCAACGACAACGGTTACATTCTGACGACAATGGAACACTACCTTTAAAAATTTGTGCTTGTTTTGCACCACCAAGAGCATGGATTTATACACAAAGAGAATCAACAAATAAAGTTTCTAAACGCGCTATTGACTCATTATTCATAATGGCATGTCATGGAAATATGATTCAATATGATTTAGAACCAAAACCAGCTACAGGTTATTACTATTACTGTAAAATAATTTATTTAAACATAAATATATAATTAAATGTTTAAAATTTAACGATAATTTTATTTTAGGTGTGCCGAAAGAAAAAGTATGTGATGACACTACAATTGAATTAGAAGTCGAAGCTAAAGGGCAGTGGCCATTGCTGAGAATGCCTAATTCTTTTGAAATACTTCCTCCGCTATCTTCAATGAGTCCATTGTTTTGTTATTCTGGATCACCAAGGAGCGTTCAGAGTTTAGATAGTGCAGAAGATCGTTGGTTGAGTCAAGTAGAAATTGTAACTCATGCAGGACCACATCGTAGATTATGGATGGGTCCACAGTTTGTGTTTAAAACTTACAACACATCTAGTGGGTAAGTGAATTACTTTATTTTAAAATTATTAAATTTATTATGTGGTAATTTATGAACTTATTATTAATAAAAAAATTTTTTTAGTGTTAATGTGGCAGAATCCGAAGCCGTAGAGATCGGAATAATTGGAGGATCTCGACCAGCACGATCAAATCCTGTTAATATGCCTCATGCTGCATCTCGACCTTTAGTGCCTGTTGTTATTGATGGCTCAGGAAGTGAGTTGTCAATAAAATTAATCAGCAATAATTAATTATTTAAAAATATTAATTATTTATGTTGTAATTAATTTTTTAGGCAGTTATGAACAGTCACCGAGATTGACTGAAACCTTTGAGAATTCAGTAGAAAATGATGGTGTTGGCATAGGCAATGGAGAAAATCAACTTCGTGAAGATCTTGCAGAGGCGATGCTTGAGACATCAGCAGCTGCTCATCGTGCACCAGGTATGATTATTATCAGTTATCACTTGTTTGTTGAATTTTCGTACTTGATTGAAATTTAAAAAAATATTTGCATTATCCTGACAATAACCTCAGTATTAATAACATTATGCAGGTAACATAAATTTTGCAATGTGGTTAACTATTTATATAAAATCAGTCATTACTACATTTTTTTTCTTTTTCAAAGTCACGAAGAATCTGCATGTTGATAATTACCAAGCAATGTTGATTAACTTCATTATAACAAAAATTTAGATACTTTAGAAACTATTAAAATTTTTTTCTAATTACATTACATACCAATTTCTAAGAGTCCTTTGAGATACTTTCATTGTTCAATTCACGATTAAAAATAAATAATAGTAATGACTTTAATTTCTAACTTATTTAAAATAAAATAAAAATTGGAAATTAATAAAAATAATTAATTAATGAAAATTTTATGATTATACGATTATCATCTCATTAAAATTTGGTTCGTATATTTATTAATTCAATAATTATAAAATAATAAAGTTCTTTGATGCAAATTTACTATTAATTAAAATATCTAAAATTTATAACTTGATTAACAGGTTGTTGGCATTATAAAGATTTATCTGAATTTTTATATTGATAAAATAATTAATTTAATTATGAATGATTTATTTTCTTAATATCAGTTAATATTAAAACTATTTTAAAAATATTGTATAATATTGTTTTAAAAAATCGAACCAAATTTAATAATGAATGTCTTCGAGCAATCTGATAAATTTTTATTAATTCAATTTTTTTTTTCCTTTACTTTTCTTAAATAATTTTTTTTTGCAGTATCCTATTTTTAAACGTATATTTAAAAGTTTTATTTATAAGAATTAATTTAATGCGAAGTGATAGTTTTAAAAACTGATTATGGTTTATTGTCAATTTATTAAGAACTTTGAATTTTTATAACATTAGCGATCAATAATTATTAAAGTACGAGTTTTCGGTATTAATAATATGCTGAGGAAGCTTAAAGCTTCTTGCATACAACGAAAAATTAAATATTACGCAAAACACAAAGTTTGAAAACGGGCAGAACTGGCCAGAGGCAGGTATCTTCATTAAAATTGTTTCCTATTATCATAATGTTTCGATACTTTCATCACTAACTTGATAGATTTTTTTTTTTATTGTAAATATTTTTATTTTATGAGAATTATTAAACCAAGATAATAGAATATAATACGTTTCACTTTATCACAACAATGTGTATGTAATCACAATCACTTGTTTCCTTGTGTGATAAATTTTTTAATTAATTTATACATGTATTAAGTTATTTTAATATTTAATCTTGGTTTAGCAATTCTTAAAAAAGAAGAAATTAATTTTTTACCATGAATTAAATTATCGTTCATTTATTTTATTTTATCCTGTTGTGCTGTTCCCATATAATTTAACATTGCTCTAAGTCCATTGAGTGAAATTAATTTTTGGTTAATAAAATAGGTTTATCCCATTAGAAATACAAAGAAAATATTATTGTTACAATATTCATGTTTATTTTTTATAAGTTTATTGAAAATTGATGAATACAAATGCACGTTTTTTAGTTAAAATTTTTTCTTATTGTCCTAAAAATTTTTAAATCAAATGCTAGATTATTAATTTTTTAGGAAATTCATTGACAATATTAATAAAAATTTTTCTTATTTTTTTTTTTTTATTTTTTTTCAGAATGTACATTTGTATTATATTTTTTTCGCAAAAATTTTTATTTATTATAACAATTTGAAACTCAATAAAATGTGCTAAGAGTAATAACAGTAAAGTAGAACAATAATTTATTACGGAACTTTCAAGGCACATCTATGCAAGCGTTGAATTGATTTTTAGTCTTGAAAAATTGCTTAATAATTAAGAGGTTGCTTATAGAATATACGATTTGTTGCATATTTATTTCTGGAAATATATAAAATTAGTTTATTTAATTAAATCCCTTCATTACTGACAACACTTGAATAAATAACATTTCATCTTGAAAAATATCTCAAAAATTCAGTATTTTATTTTATTTTCTGAATGATAAAAAAAAAAAAACAATTAAAAATAAAATAAATAGAATAATTTAATTTGATTTAAAAAGAACGGAGGGCGTATTTCGTTATTGATACCTGCCAACG
This sequence comes from Cotesia vestalis, assembly GCA_000956155.1. NCBI lineage: Eukaryota > Metazoa > Arthropoda > Insecta > Hymenoptera > Braconidae > Cotesia > Cotesia vestalis. The sequence continues at coordinate 5,248 of JZSA01001278.1, forward strand.
GCTTTTTCTGTTATTAGGGAGGCGATTGGTAGTTGAGAGGGTGGGACAACCGGTTACTAAAGTCGTCAACCCTCTGGGCACCGTAATAACTATCTTGGCCGACGAGGAAGACGCGAGTTCGAGAGAGGAGTTTGATGATGAAGAAGATTGTGTTCCAGATGCTCCTAAGAGCTTATGCGCTGAGGAGGGACCCGCTTCTCTCGGAGATTTTCAATCTGAGGGCAGTTCACTTCGTAATATTACAGAAATATGCGCTGAAATGCGTGCGGCTAGTGAACCAGCTATCGATGGTGTACCAGACGAAAATATCCGGGATGTTCAAGAACAAAAAACACTTTGTGTTGAGGCTGCAACTATGAATTCTGCTGATAATGCTATAGATTTTGAGCGTGAAGGAGCATTTCGTGATATACCGACAAGTTTGAGTCTCTGTGCTGAACAAGGTGAGATTCCAAATAGTCCTATGACTCAAGCTCGAGAAAGCACTTGGTCTAATCGTTTAAATAAATGTGAAGAATCTCAAATTCAACATAATTTTGCTGCGGCTAAATACATTGTTAATTATGATGAACAAAATGTTGTTTTAGCTGAAAATAAATTATCATATGATAAATTAGAAGTTAAATCTGTTAAAAATAAAAATGATTCATTTAATATTGAAGAATCTGAACATACTCCTAAAAAATCTAGTAAAAATACTGCCACTAATTTACCGGTCAATAAACGCACTTCAAATGTAAATAAAGAACGACCTAAATATTTAATTCGTGAACATGAAGATAGTATTCTTATTGAAGATACTAGTGTTCCTAATAAAACTAAAATAACTAAACCAGTAGAAAAAAATATTTCACCTGATAGTAAAGTAACAACAGATGTTAAGAAGAAACAGAATGATGATAAGTTTAAAAAAGAGCGCAATCAAAAAGAGAGTGTTAAAAATGTAGTTACTGTTGCCGATGAACCTGAAGTTATGGTAGTAGAGAGTAAATCAATTGAAACCATTGATTCGTTTGTTGAATTAAGAGCACCTGATATTTTGAATGAACGAATTAGTACTGTCGAGACTTGTAGAGAAATATTAGAACCGATGGAAGCTACTGTTGCTACTGCAATTGCATGTGATATTGCATCCCTACCATATGATTTACCACCACCGCTTGATGATTTTCATTGCATTGATTATCATATCGTTGAAGCTAATGTTTTTCGTATGAAAGATGCAATGTATCTCAATCAATATGAAGATGATATTGAGCATATTCATAATAGTGAAGATATTTTGAAAATTGATGATGATAAAATGGATTGCGATCGAATTAAAACTACAATTGATGAAATAGAATCATCACCGTTGCGACAAAGAAAAAGTAGCAAAAGTACTATTTCAGATGATGATCTTGAGCATATAAATACTTCAGAGCTAACTGAATTATACGAAAAAGCAAAGACATTGATCGTTGAACAAAACGACGACGTTAACTTACCAGAAATTTATCCACTGCCGACCGGTAAAGTTGGGACGTCGTCAGATGATGAACTTGAACATGTCGCACACTCAGAATTTACCGAACTCAATAAATCACCGTCACCAGTAATACCATTAGAATTATCACCACAGCCGTGTTTAAAATCGCCTGTAAATAAATCAAGAAAAAAATCAGCAACAAATGATGAAATAAGTAAAGCCTCGATAAAGTCGAGGACTTCAAGAAAACGTAAAGATGTCGTTGTGATTGACAGTGAAATTACTGAAGCCGATGTTACTGTTATCGTGAACCCACACGATCATGCAGAAAATTGGGACAAGAGTAAAAGTCCGGAAAAAGATTTAGCTGAAGAAATTGATCGATGTGTTGAACCTGCTGATCGATCAATAGAACCAACAGCGTCTCAGAGCTTACCCAAGAAGACACGAGTTAGAACGAGTAAGAGTTCAAATTCAACTGTACAAAAAACATCAGCGTCAAAACTTATTGAGATTATTGATATAGATGCTATGCAAAAAGCTGAAATGGAAGTAGCAAGTGGTATTACAATACCTGAGTGTAAAATTTTGGAGCCATGTCCAGAAATACCAATTGCTAGAATGAAAAAGTCACGGCGTAATAAAGAAATTGAAATTGATAATGAAAGTTGTAAAGTAGTTAAATCTGATTTATTAAATGAATCTCGACCAACTGAAGGAATTGATTGGTGTTTAACAGATCAAAAAAAAGAATCAGAAATTATTACAACTAAAAGTAGTACAGCGGAATGCTCAATTGATGAGACAAAACTGTCAAAAGATCAAACAGTTAGTGAAAATAAACCAATCAAAAAACGTGGTAAAAAATCAATTTCAGGTTCTGAACGCGTTTCTAGTACAAATTGTCAATTTAGCCTTAATAGTGGAACTTGTGAACCTTATAAATGTAGTTCTACTGAAGATCCTTCTATTTTGATCTCAACAAGCTCATCAATGGAAGTAACGCCGTGTATAAAAGATACAGAAAAATGTATCGAAGAAACTGTAGATGTAGCTATACCAGAAGATGTACAAATTACCGTTGAATTAAAAACTAATGATGAAAATTTACCTAGTAATAGTTGTGGAGAGTCGCTGGAACAGCAGCAACATCAACAAAAACAAAATGATTCAAATGATGAAATTGCACCAGAACGATCAAGTTCATCAGATGATCTCAATGCTAACGTAGTTCCAATGGATACTGAAGAGGACAGTGGGGTTAAAGAAGTAGTTGATAAACCAAATTCAACTACTGCTTCTCCATCTTGGTCAACTGTAGGCAAGAAAAGTAACAGATCTAAGAAAAAGAAACGCAGATGAGTAAAGGATTGCGTAGATATGCCTAAAGCAAGCCTTGCTCTCTATATACTACTTATGCAAGTTGCTGGGGTGGATTAATAATTAATTAAATTAATTCTATAATAATAATAATAATAATAATAATAATAATAATGATAATAATAATAATTACAAAATAACAATAATAACCTTATTAATTAATTGATTTAGAGTGTAGTTATTACAATTGTAATAGATAAATTATAGATAATAATAATTTATGATTGTTAGTAGATAGTTAATCAACGAAGTAGTTTTTGTTTGGATAAATAAAAATTTGTTTAATCAAGTATTTTCAAAATATTGTATTGTAGATTGAAAAAAAACAAAATTAACTGCGAATCCGTCAGCATTATAAAATAATGTCGCATTTCTTAAAAATTTTTACGTAGTTTCGATCTCAAAAATTATATGACTATAAAGAAATTTTTTTTTCTAGTTAATTTTTTTTTAATAGTTCAATAATTTTAGTATTAAAATTATATATTAATTTTGCGATCTTGCAAAAAGTATTATATATAGAGTGTTATTAAATATATCTATATTTTTTTTCTTTCTGATTTAATACAGAAGTAAAAGTATTTTCCTTCGTAGCGAAGAGTATGTATTTCTAAAAGAAAACACAAAAAAAAAAAACAAAAATTGTTAAATTGATCATGGATACTTTATTGATAATAAATTATATTAATGAGTGATTTTAATTAATTTTGAATTGTTCATAAAAAAAAAAAATATTTAGCTTTGTTGTATTATGAGTAAAATAAAATACACTATTAATAGATTATATTGTGTGTCAAAAGTAAAGCCTTTGATATATTTTGTTAATTGAAATTTTAAATTTTTTTAACAAAAGTTATTGGTAGCATTTTTAATCGGTATTTATTTTGGCATAATACCTTGATTAATGAAGAAATTATCATTGTTTAAAGTAAATATTATATTTAACGTTTTAAAAATAAATTTTTGTTTAATGTAATTTAAAAAATTCTCACCGTTAAAATTTTTATTTGTTGCTAACTTTTGATAATATTTTTTTTGTCAAATTTTCAATATTATAAATATAAATGTGATTTTAATCTACTCATTTAATTTTGCTTTTGAATTATTTCATTTGACTTTATTTAAAAATTTAAAAATAAATGTAGGTAATAGTAAGTAATTTCCTAGCTTGAAAAAAAAGCGCTTATATAAATCATCACCAGTTTGAAATAAATCTGTTTGTGCAGTTCCACCCTGTTCTATTTTTTAGGAACTTTTTTTTTTTTCTTAGAAAATTCTATTAGTTGATAATTAGCTTTAACAAGTAACGAAATATAATTTTAATGTACCGTAAAAAATATAAATAAGTACTCCCGTCCGCTATATCACCAGTATAATTACAATTTATTCTTGTATTCAACTATGCTTTGTAATTTATTTTTTAAACCACAGAAAAAATACACATACACATATATCCTTTCGAAAATATACATTTTACGGTGCTAATTCTAAAAAACCTACAAAAAAATCTGTAATTATTACGTGTGAAAAAAAAAATATTATAATTTTATCTTTATTTTATTAAATAAGATTTTTATTTTTAAACGTGACATCAATTTTTTTTATTTAAAATTTATATTCGTAAAATTCCTTTCCTTTGACCATAATAACAATTGTAACTACAATTTGTGATACAAGCGAAATCATTATTACGGTAAGTAAACGAAAATAGAAGTGATTATAAGAAAAAAAAATATTTGTGTAATAATTTTAATTTGATACTTTTTATATTGTGGGAATTTAGTTGTCAAGAATTATTTGTAAATAATTTTTATATTTTCTTAATTATAATGAAAAAAAATTTTTTTTTAACTATATTTCAGAAAAATAAGTATTTAAAATTTTAAAATATTTTTCATTTTTTTTTTATTCAAGTTTAATTTATTTTTTAAACTCAGTATAATTTTTAATAATTTTTTTATTGATTTGATTTATCAAATACAATATTAATATTAGTGATTTATACATAATTATTAATTTAAGAACAATTATATGTAATGAAAATACTTGATTATTCGGAAAATTGTAAAATATTCTTCAAATTTTTACATTTAATTAATTTTTAAAGATTTTCGAAACCTGACTCCTTTTTGAGAACAAGAATCAAGGCACAATCCTTCAACTATAAATTTAAATAAATTTTTTCCACACAATATCTTCAATATACTATTCTATTAACTGATGGATAAATGTGTTTTAAGTACATAAAATTAATGAAAAAAATATTTATGATTTCTTCAATTATTACTTGTATTAATTATTATGAAGAAATAAATATTAATTCAGAATTAATTAATTTTTTCTTATTTACTTATTTAATACTCATACTCTGTACTCTTTTCTTCTCATTTAAAAATCTAATTTATTTAATAAAAAATAATTAGATTTAAAAAACAGGAAAAATATCGTTTTATAAATAAGTACATAGTTTTAGTTTTATAAATAATTAGAAAATGAATTTATGATTTAAGGTGGAAGTCAGTCGGTAGCAAGTTATGAGGATCTTAGTTCCAGTAGTTTTAGTTCAACAAGTAGAGCATCGTTGGATGCAAGAAGTTCTCCAACTCCTTCTTATGGAGCGGAAAACATGATGGTTTTTCCTGGTGATAGTAGTGGTTCTATTTGAAGTTATTTAAGGTGCGTGACCATATTGCCTCACTGGTTGCGCTGCCTTAAGTAAAAATTATCTTATTTAATTTTTTTAATATAATATAAAACGTTTAACAAAAATTAAATATCTTAATGCATGTATGAGTGTAATTTTTTCTACAAAAAGTAAAATATCTTGGTTTTTTTTTTTAAATGGAAAATTTGAACTAAAAAAAAGTTTTAATTATTAAAAAAAAAAAAAAAAACAAATTTAGTCATTATGAAATATTTTATAAATTGAAATAATTGATGTTCCTCTTTTATTCCAGTGATTGCCATTTAATTTAATTAATGGATAACATAGGTTGTGATAATTGAAATAAAATGATCTTTTATATTTTTTTTAATATCAATTTAATTGAATAATTACGGCAAAAAATTTATTACACTATTAATTTTATTTATCATTATTTTTAAATGAAGAAATGATTAAAATTTAATTTTTATAAAAAAGTAAGTTTTTAAAATTTTATAAGCATTTTTACAAATATTATTATATTCAAATGGCGAAGGGTTGAAAATATAAAAAAAAAAAAAAATGTCTTTAAGGACTATTTGCCTGTATAGTTTTTCACTTTGTACGTTCATTAATATTGAAAACTATGCTATGCATTTTATTCACATTCTTTGTATATTTAATACTTTTTTATTATAAATATTCCAAGTTGAAAATAAGTATATAAAAGTAATCATTTTCAGTAAATAAAAAACTGAGAAACTAAATTTATTATTTTTTTGATTTATTTAAAAATTTGATCATTTTAAATGTATAAATAAATTTTATGTTCCTCAGTTTTTTAAACACTGATATATATATTGATATTTTGTAGTTATTTATAATAACGAAACATGTCTAAAATATTATATACTATAGTAGTTTTGAGGAGTGATGAAAGAATTGAGTGATGATAATGATAATCGTTTGCAAAGTTAAAGAATGTCTTTTATAAATTTTTTATATAAAAATAATTTTGAATTATAAAAGTTAAAAATTTTTATATTATATTAAAATTAAATATCATTTTTAAATTAATATTATTTCTCAAATATTTAACAACAACGTTTATTCTGAGTAAGTTTTAATCAACAATAAAATTTATTTAATTTTTTTTACAAATTTATTTAATGACTACAGGCCTTATAAATATGTGCCAATTTTATTTTTATCATTATTAAACATAAAATAAAATTAAAAAAATTTTATTTGCACCAAAATATTATTGTATTGTAAATGAATCAAAAATTAGGATTAATTGATAATTATTTTAAATTTAATTACTTTTTTATTTTCAACATAAAAATATTCGATAGCTATTTTTATTACATCCGATTGATAAATATAAGTAGTAGTTTGGATTTTACTACACCAAATTATTATCGAAAATAATTCTATTTTTATTAGGTAAGACATGAACGTGACAGTGGCATTGTTAAAGAATTGTGAAAAAGTTTCGATTTAAAATTGTAAGCAGTAGAAAGTTATTCACATATGAATATTATATTTTTATGTACTTCTTTTGTAACTAATGAGGTAAACTATAATAAAAAATAAACAATCTAGTATAAAGCCTATTTTATTAATAATTAAATTCAATATTATTTTTTTAAAGAATGTACGGTAAAATATTCATTATTTGAACACCGCAAAAATGTGACCAGTTGAATAAATTTCTGAAATTATATTAAGGGATCATTTTGGATTGTAATTTTTGAAAAAATTATTTTTTTTTTCTTTTTCATATTTTTCAAAAGTACAATCCATAAAAAAAAAAACCATCAAAACTATTTGAGTAAAGAAGAAAATGATAAAAGATCCAGTTATTGACACTTGTAATTTTATTCTAAATAAAAAAATAAAATGTTCGCAAAAAATTAATTATTTTTAAATTTATAATTCAAAAATTATATTTTCTAATTTATT